>BQKN01107968.1:0-38055 GCA_022839385.1 Asparagus kiusianus | reverse complement strand
AAATACCAAACAAGTACACTTTTCTTTGCCAAGTTTTAAAATTTTAGGCCATTTTTATGGTTTTGAACTTTGAGAGTGTGATTTGTACTTTTTAAAATTTTGAAAGAGTTTTTAAAAAAATTACTTTTAAGTTTGGTTGTTGTAAATTCTATGTTTCATGTGTTAGTGGTAATTTTTTAAATGTTAGTATATTTCTTGTAACTCTAAAATTTTGAGGATGTCTTTTGCAATTATTAAAACTATAGATTAATTTTGAAAAATATTAAATTTTAGCGGTCTACCAATCGACGAATTTGATGTGTGCTAGTTAAAAAATTTGAAAATTTAGAGTTTTTTTATAATTTTTAAATTTTGAAGGAGTTTTTTTAAAAAATTTTGAGGTTAATTTCGGCAAATTTTAATTTTTTAGGTGTCTAAGGGTAATATCTTGAGTTCATCTTATGTTATTTACAAATTTTAGAATTTTAGGGTGGCTTTTTATAATTTGAACTTTTGAAGGTGTTTCTATAATTTTTGAGATATTGAGGGTGTTAATTAAAAAATTTAAATTTAAATATCAAAAATTTTAGGTGTATCATGGTAATCTCTTGAATTCATCTGTGTTGTTTGTAAGTTTTAAAATTTTAGAATTTTAATGTGCTTGTTTGCAATTTAAACTTTTGAGGGTGTTTTTATAACTTTTGAGACATTGAGGTGTTAACTGTAAATTTTAAATTCTTTACAAACTGATGTTAATTTTTTAATTTCATGTTTTTTATTTTAAGTTTTGAGATATTAGGATGATTTTTATAATTTTGAACTTTTCAGGGTCTTTTCTGCAATTTTAAAACTTTTTATGGTTTTTTTACAATACTTCATGTATTATAATATGTTATCTACTTGTAATTATTTTATCTTAACAAACTAATATCATTTTTATATTTTATATATTTTATTAATATTAGTTTTTTTAAATTGTTAAGCTAAACATGGTTCATATAAGATTAGGATAAGATATGATTATGATTAGGATAGATTAAGATATAAATAAAATATTCAAAAATAGTGAAGGGTAATATTGACCATTGAAAATTAGAATTTGATTATAGATAAGATAGTTCAAACTATAAAGGGGTATATTTGTCTAAAAAAGATTTTCCGAACTCGTGCTTTTAAAGGGAGTATGATGATAAGAAACTAATATACTTCCATTATATTTCACTTAAATTTGAGAGATCGTAGTATGACATATGTATTAATGACTATAGTTGATGAGACATTTTCGAGTAACATTTTGGAGTGTAGAATAATAACAAAGCAACTTTCAAAAAAATATCATGAAACGCTGTCAAAAGTCATTTGCCTGCAACGTCTTGATTAATCAGCCGATAAGTTTCACATTATAAAGAATCAAGAATTGTACAATTAGATTAGTTGCTCCCAAACTTTTGGGCTTAGTGCTGTATTTGGCAACTCCACAGAATTTGTTTCAGGTGGTACAATCTTCATTCGAAATCTTATTTTTCATTTGGCAAAAATCGATCATAAATTAAACTAGTGTTTTCTAGTTCAAAACATAGCCCGATTAAGGGGAGAGGAAAAAAAAAGAAATCGAACTAAACCCAGTTCTATTTGAAGTTGTTTGGAATATTTTGATTCTGGATTTCCTAGGGAATCAAGTACAGCAAGAAAAAAATATATAACATTCTAAGTACCTAAACGTTTTGCTATATTTGCATTGATATATGCTAAATATGATTTTTTTTTATCATAAGTTACATTTACAGTATTACCAACTTAAACAAAAAAGATCATAGCACCCCATCAGTACTATCTGATCTCTTGTACCTTCAAGAAGATTACAAAACTCACAACAAACAACAGTGATAAAACCTCTCACAAATTTTCGATTGGGGAACGTTAACCCAACTCCCTTAATTTCAACTTTCTACTCAATTATCGTATTGTTCGGAATATTCGTAGTAAATTATTAGATAGTCAAACAACAAACTGCCAGAATACGCCTTACTATAAGCCACACAGAACTGTTGAGTAGTATGCAGGAAAAAAAAGTTTTTTAAATGCAATTAAGCCAATATATTATATAAACAAGCTTTACACAATCACAAAGAGTTTTGTCCAGGCACACGAAGCAACGGGCAACAGTTTATATGCACACCGGGTTGCATCCAAATCATCATGAATCCCAAGAGCAATTTCAGAATACATCGCATAATACAATTCCAAATGAAATTCTGTTGCTTGCAAAATCAAACTCACACAAGAAGAGTGGCCGCGAGAGGCAATTTAGCCTTCCAATTTACAGATATTTGAGGAGAGCCCAAACAACGGCAGCCAATATCACAATAACCACCACCAAAATTAGAAGACATCTACACGAGCAACCTGCCTTTGTTCGTTTGTTCAGAATAGCAAGTCTCTTCAGCACGCGCTGCATCAGGATGTAGTAGACGATTAACAACCTTTGTTAAAATCATTTTAGGTTCATAATTTTCTGAAAAGAGAGCTAAAATTTTTCCTTGTTCATAAACTTTCAACCAGGTGAAGTTTGTCAAAACAAGTTATAAGAAATGGTTTAATTGCATATACACCCTCTGTAATATGGCAATGCAGCCACTTATACCTCCTAAATTATTTTATGAGCACTGACACCCTGAATCTCAAACAATGTTACTTTTTTGCCCTTAATATAGACGGCAATTTGGTCTTTTTCCAGTTAAATTAAAGGCAAGAGGTAATTTATAGCCATGCGATTCCCATGTGATATGATATCTCCAACCCAACGGGAGAAACAATGTGGTCCAGAGCTCAGGGGATGAATGTACTAGTAAAATCGTCCGGGGCTATAAATGATACGTCCTCATGCACACAGCGAGTGTACGTGCAATTAACCCACGAAAATTTAGTAACTCTTTTTTATAGACAAGTATCATTGAGAATTCAGTGTAGGCTTCAATTACTGGCATATCTTTTCCATATATTCAGAGCTTTAGTTTGTAAAAATGGAACTACTCTCATTCAGTGGAACTTTAAGGTACAAAATATGGACATTAAGTTAGCAAATAAGAAAACAAACCAACCTGAAGCCTCGAGTCTGTGACATCCACAAGTTGGTCCAAATTATCCTGCATAGTAAATAAAACAAACAAGGATCAGCAACAGTTGAAACTGCAAAAGGAAATTAAGAATACACACTGTAAGAGGATCAAATCCTCTGAACATACTATCAATCTGGCATGAAGATCCAATTCTTCGTTCACTGCCAAGGCAATATGTTTCGTGCTAAAGACCGTCTCCTCTAGCTTATCAAGGCCCTGATCTTGCTCTACAAATAGTACATAAGCTCTATTAGAGTGTAAATCATAGACCTCAACCCTCGACATAACTTAAGGACCTTGGTGAATGACTAGGGATTTATAGCGTATTCTTATTCTTTTCGTTCAAATCCGGGTAGAGAATCGTTGATGGTATCAAAGAAACCCATCTGATTAAAAACTAGGGTAAATTACACGAAACCCCTCATCTATATTCAATTTTTTAGGAAACCACCACATCTATAAATTAAATATTGTAAAATAAAAAAACATTTGCCTTGCTTTATAAGTCTAGTTAGTAACTTAGTATGCATGACAAAGAGGCTCAATCTGCAAGGGCATGTTAGGAGTATAAAATTGTAAACCTCAACCCTCATGACTAATTTCGAGTTATAGTGCAGCGGAAAGGACCTTTAACAAAATTTAAAAATGGAATCATATATGAAATATAAGCCAATTAATACCCAAAAAGAATAAGAATTACCTTTCATCATCTGCCGTTGTAATCCAACAATTCCATGGTTGTCCAAACCCGAAGTTTGGTCCTCAACTGATATTTTACCAGGCCCAAACAAATCTTCCCTAAATTTCACCAATGAAACCAATCCAGTTGTTAGTGATGCTTAACTAATTGAAACTGACAACAGCGCAAGGAGTGTTCTTTTAATACATAATTACTAAACCCGCATGCATACAGCAGACAATAAGACACTATCAGCGACAACTAATTTCTGCATGAAAAAGCTACCTGTTAGCAAAATTGGACATGTTCAATGCAGATCCCATCTGCTTCGTTCTAGACTTCAGATTTGCAAGCATGTCTTGGCATTTCTGCAACTCTTTATCCCTGAATAACAAGCGTTTTAATGAGTCAACTGAAATTATATTTAGGTTTGTACTTGTTACTCCTATGAAACAAACAAATTTTTTTTAAAACACAGCGACCAGGTTCATCATTCTGTTGGAGGAATCTATTCAATTATGTCAACAAAGAAGGGTCTTACAGCGAGTTGAAAGCTATAGCTAATGTCAAACCCAGGAATAAGATTGATCAGGTGCCAAGTATGTCAAAAGTATCAGCAGTAATGCAGCATACCCATGATATCAAAAATATCGGCAGTAATGCAACGCATGCGTAAGGCATAAACAATTTGTTATGTAGTGGAATGATTACAGATGAACTCATATAGCTATCGTTGAAACTAACGTTTATCAGGGTAAGAACTAAGAAATGTGCAAATCAGAATAATCAGGTAGAGGATAATCAACGCTAGCTAAGTCATTAATCCTGTATCTCAGTTTTAAGGCGATAGCCTCCACGAGTTCTTTAGGACCTCCCTCTTTTTATCTGACAACACTAAAAGCATTTATGTTCATTAAACTTGGGTTGGGCCTATGTGCAATCATCTGCCTGATGCACATTCTACTGATGAAACTTAACCCAAATCCAATCAAACCCAATCCATTCAGTAGCTAGGATTGGGTTAGAGATTTAATCAGATTGTGCTTGGCATGAAAAGAACCCAACATAACTAGCACTGGATTGGGTTAAGATTGCCACCATATCCCACCCCAACCAGGTAAAGAAATCCAGCCCACCTAGAGCAACCCATATTTAACAGTTCTTGATGTATTTTTTTTTTTTTAAAATCTTTGTTTGACCATAAGAAGAATGTTTACTCCTCATGACTATAATTCATGATCTCCTCTCAGATTGTAGAATTAAGTGTTTTATCCTGAGCTTTGACATGTGTGACGTTATCTATAGAATTGTATTTCTATTTTATTTTTAAATGACAAGTGGTTGTTTTCATTTAATTCGACCGAAACCCGTCCAACCTGAACTGAATTAATCCTTTTCTTTTAGGGTGTGTGAGCACAATTAGACCCCGCATGAACTAATCCTTTCAGGTTAGTACGGTTATTTTCTAATACAAGGATGACTTGCGTTGAACTAGTATTAGGATTTCCACAGCTTCATTCGGATAGAGTTGACCTTCAATTCAATCTCCTCTGCACCCCTAATTTACGGAAAATGAATACAGCATATAAACAGTAAAATAGCGACATAGTAAAAACAAATTCCAGCAACGCACTGAAAAGTGATAAATTGCAAACAATATCAAAGCCTATCCGGTTGTCAATCAATAATTTTTCTCATCTTTGTATAGATCAGACCATAGAACTAAACCTACAAGCTGAAAACCTAACTGCTAATATAGAAGTTAGGAAAACGAAAAACAGAGATTTATCAGTTAGGTCCACCAGATAAGTTGAGTAAACATAAGGCCTCATCAATTGGGTTCACCAGACAAATCACTTGGACCATAGCATAGCACCAAATCCAATAGTACCATTTCCGCATTACTGAGAAGATCAACCAGTCCAACCTAAAAAGAACATCAAGATGGACAACCAGCCATGAGATAAAATTGTCAACTAATGTCCAAGAACTTTCACCAAGAACACTCAAAACTCAAATTTCTAATACAACTGGTTTCTATAAGAAGCAATTGATCTCGGTATCAAACCTTTCATCAGCAAGTCAGTCTAATACACACATAAGTGGTAAATTGTTAGAAATGACCCAATTGGATATGTTTATAAGGTCAATATTTACTTGAAACTCTAGGGTCCTGTCATCTATCAGCATCTTTTTAATGTTTTAATAACCTATCAGATGAAACATGCAGGTTACAATATGTGTACTTAGTGTAACTAAAGGTTACATATTAAGACATCGGATCTCTCCGAGTAGAAAACATGAAGTACCATACTTTGGCTGTTTTCTTGGAACCTTTGACAAAAGGGACTCCAAACTGTCTAGTTTTGTACCAAGAATTGTTATCTTCCTCGTAAGTGCAGATGTGTGCCTTTGAGCGTCTGGTCCTGATGAGGTCAGTGAACCCCTTTCAGAAATCATTGCAGAAATATCATCAGCGAGCTTAGAAGCTTCATTGAACTCCCTCAACCATGAATCCATAGATAATGCCATCACTGGCAAAGCATGTACAAACATTATTTTCACAAATTTAATCATTAAAACCTGAATAATCGCATCTTTGCAATGGAGACAAACTAAAGCACATAAACTAAATGCGATCACTTATATAAAAACTCATATAACTGAAATGACATAATAGACTTCAACAAGAAGAAAAAGAAGGATCACTAGGAAGAAAAATCATATGCAGATTCCTGTTGTCATTGATGTGTTGGCAATTCTACAAAACGGCACAAAAGGTTATTAAGTAGACAACACAAAATAAAAAAATTTATCCCAGTTAAACTTAGTTTGTTTCAGTTCTAATATACTATTTCACCTATTCATACTTTTAAAGGGAAGCACAGCGAGCAAAATAATTGTACTGCATCTTTCCTACATAAATTAATAGGTTCTTTTCTTTAATATACCTAACAAGTTCTCTCTTGTGGTAAGTACCATCATTCAAGAATATCGCACGGAATAAAACTATTGCAGTCTTGATATGAAACTGCCATGAATGCCACTATACGTTAGAAGGATGTATCCAATACATTAAAAGTCATGAAAAAGCACCATAATAAGCAAGGTTTTAAATGTCGGATGTCGGGTTCATGTCGGATGGCTGAAATCCATGTCGGATAGCGGAAATCGGGGATATATCGGGAGACATTGACTAAATATCGGATTGTCATATAGGGTAGTGCGCATATGTATAATATCATATCCTAAATGTAATCTAAGCATTCATAAATTCAATATAAGCATAATTTATAAATTCTATAGACTAAACATATAAAAAAGTAAATAATATATGGATTTGGATTCATAAATTCTTTCTATCGGGTTCATAAGAAACCCTTAAACATGAGAACGGGTCTAACGGATTTGGGTATTTATCACTAAACCCAAACCCGATAATAAAAAACAGATCTTAAAAAAAGTATCATATCGGCCGATTTTTTAAAGCTAAAAATTAGGCCGATATGCTCGATATGACCTTAGTATTTCCGATTTGGTCCTGAAAACCGACATACGAATTGAAAACGTCCATGTCGTGTCGGTCAAGCCCTCAAACCGATATGTCGGCCGACATGTCGGACATGTCGGCCGATATTTAAAACCTTGATAATAAGAGAATAACAAATTGGTGTTTAGTGTTCATTGAGTTAAAACCAAACTCACATAAAGTTCTTACGAGGAAACAGGGAACGTGTTCGCTAGATCTAGTATAGCGTCCCGTGCTCCTCTCCTCCAGTCAACGTGCAATTATCAGTTATCTCATACAATAATTGTTCCACTGATATCACTCCCTTACCTATTCTTGTCTACTACACAATAATCAACTTACATTTATTCAAACGTATTGGCACATTTCCCATGTCCACATTAACTTATGGGATCAAAATATTAGGGATCAAACAGAACAATTTTCATTTTCTTAAATATACCTTATTCCCTATAAAGCTAACACTAGAAATATTTAATCACCACAACTGAAAAATCAGTGTCCTATAAATTGTTATCCACTCTATATCCAGTCATCAGTCCATTAATACCTAAATACAAACATAATTTGCTCATCCAAATTCAAAATTTACACTTTTGGCAATTTAGAAGGAATTGCAAAAATTACGGGCTAAAGCTATCAAGGGACTCGTTCATATTGCCCTTGGGGAGCTTAAATCAGGTTTGGTATACAGATTTATCTTTTGTAAATTTCCTTTTATTAAATTAAACTAGTATGTTGCACGTGCTTTGAACTAGAGCATACATGTTTTGTTTTATGTTTTTCAAATTTTTTTGTTGGGTAGAAAATAATGTAATAACTTGTATAGTAACAATTACACTTCTATTTAATGAATAAATTGTATGATAAAACTGTGTATAAAGAACTGTATGATTAATTATTATCTTTTTTGATAATTGCCATAATCTATTTATAATTTATTAAAATAATTATAATATATTAAATAATTTCTTCTCTTTAAAATATAATAATATTATACATAGCATAATTATAATACTATTAGTAACTACATTTTAATTTCACGATTAGTTTATTACACCATTGGTAAACAATTTACAAAATTGTATAATTATTAAATTACAATGTAATTTATTAATTTAAAAAATACTATTAAAATCATTATACTATTAATACTATTACAAGTACAACAAGTACAAATTATTTTTCATGCTATTATCATACAAATTATTTTTCATACTATTATTGTACTTTTGAAAGGCTAATAAGATGAAAGGTAACATGTAGTCCTCCATAAGAGGTGAAATTCAAAGGCATAAGACATAACCGTAATAAATTTTTTATTTTTATTTTTCTAGAATTTTAAATATTCTGTGAAGAAAAATTAAGGATAACTTTTAAATTTTCTATTAAATAACATAATTAAATAAGAAAATAATAGTGAGACCAAATGTTTTGAAAAAGTAAGGGAATGCATAATTAATAAATAGATTTTGTATAATTAGTGAATGATTAATTACAACTAATGACATATTTAAGAATTATCTAAATTAAAAGGGTAAAAATAAAAATCAAAAGTTTCCACAAAGGCAATCCTCTTTTATATATAGTATAGATATAGATAGTTAGTTACATTATGCTGAAAAGGAGGAATAAGATGGACCTGTTCATAATTGGGTTTTGGTCCTATTGGATAATAGAATCCTGACCTTTCAAACCAGACCCAATATCTGCAAACAAAAAGAACTACTTAATAGATGGCTTAATTGTCTATTAGTCCCTTGTATCATGTCTAACTGACATAGTCCCTCAAATCTCATTACTTGCTTCTTAATCCCTTAAATCTTTAGTTTTCTTGCAATATGATCCTTCTGTTAGAAAAATTGTTAACTTTTCTAATTCTAGTTGAGTTAATGCTTAACCTAACAACTCAAGTTACCTTATTACCCCTAGGGTATACATTGCCAGAATAAGTTTAAGTTTTGGATTTAGAGGGAAGCTAGCCATGAAATTATCTTGATTTTGGGTTTAAGGGAAGCATGGGACCACTGGCGAAGAAAGAAGGTGGATTTAGATTGATATTAGTGTGGGTATAATGGCTATTTTACTTAATTCCGTCGCATTTAACAGTCTTTAATAATACCACCTAACACGAGGGATGGATTGGCAAGAAACTTGACGATTTAATGGACTAATAAGCAAATAATGAGATATGAGGGACTATTTGGTAATTAAAGATGATTTAAAGGACCAATAGACAATTAACCCTTAATAGATTGATCCTTATATTCATCTTCCGTCATCCCATCGTTCAGGCAAGCCCTAAAAGTCCCCAAATTCCTCCTCCCATCGCTCCTCTCTGCCTCCTTCCCCTCTCTCAACGCCGATCAGCCAGCCCCTACGTCGTTAAGAGCTTTCTCGAGTCTCAACCGTTGAAGACTCTCAAATCTTGGTCCTCGAGTACTCTCTCAAAGCTCGACCTTTGAAACAGGTACATATATTTCTTTTGTGAATACTTTTGGTTAATTTTTAAATAAAGGCCAAAGCATTCTTTTTTCACCTCGAGGCTGATCAAAGCTCTCAAATTTCGTCAACCGGTTCATTTTATACTCAAAATTCCTTTAAAATTCTAACATTGGATCAGTTATAGCCATTTTAGTGCTAAATAGTAATCGATAATCAATAGCACATAAGTATCCCACATTATTCGTAATCGAGCTAGCTCTTCAAGATAACCAAAGACCCAGCTCGGACGACTCGACACGCCGCCAACTCGCGAGGACGAGTCAAAAGGCGTTACATGTCAATCCCAAGCTAGGCCGACTTCTTGATCAACCTACTCGACCGATCATTCGGTCAACATCTCGCAAAGGCGACTCAAAAAGACGGTACTTCTCGACTTTCTACCGATCGAGTAGAAAGACGACGACTACCTCGAGCCGCGAGCCCTCTCATGCGCACTGACAGCTGATCACTTCAGAATAAATGTCATTAAATACATAATCGACGACATCATTTCTCTATCCTTAATAGTCTTTATGACACATCGGACCACGTCAGCACCGCACACCTCCCGTCGCTTCACATTAAACGTAAAAGTGACTTCCCCTCCACTCGTCAGCCAACACCTATAAAGCAAATGCTGAATTCGCCGCCAGCCCATACTCGGTCGAAGTTACCATCCTACCCCTCTACTAGGGGTGGTAAATGATCGAATCGAATCGAATATTAAGGTGTTCATATTTGTATTTGTTTAAAATTATCGAATTCGAATGCGGACTCTAATATTCATATATCTAGTTCTTCGAATTCGAACTCGAATACTTGGTATTTGATAAATATTCATGAATATTCACGAATACTTATCGAATATCAAAGTATATTTATTTCGCTAAAGAGTTTGATTTTCAAATAGTATTAAAATTCATAAATAAAAATTATTTCTTTATGATATATGATGTATATATATTTAAATCAAAATTTTAATTAGAAAACAGATTTAAGATTATTTAAGTCTTAAAATCTATATATAAAACTGAAGTAGAAATGATAAGTGGGTTAAAAATATGACATCACATGTGCAATAATACAAATAATAAGATGTGATCATAATTTAAACGAATATTTAATAGACAAATGAATCGAATATACATCTGGTTAAATTCTATTCATTAATAAACTCGAATACTAAAAAATATTTGTTTAGTGATAAATGAACTATTGAATCGAATATGACCGAATAATTATTCGAACAATTATCGAACCATTTATTAATTATTTGGTTCATTTCCACCCCTACCCTCTACGACCACTATAAATAATAAGGGTACTATTTTCAACCTTAGGGTATCATAAAAATTGCTCAAACCTTTACTTCCTTTATAATAATAATTACTTGTAACAAAATTGCCTAAAGTAATATCAAGCTATACAATCGCATAATACTTGCTCAATACATACTGCTCGTTGAAATCATCAGACCCTAAACCAACTAAACCTAGCATATGAAGATTCCGAACAAACTCATAATCTGCATAATAAATGTAGAGCTAATAAGAGCCAAGTCGAAATTTCATTAGGGTATTGCAACTTAAATCATGTAAATACAGTAGAAACCACTTATATCAAAGATTGAAAGGAAATAAAAAGGATGATAAATAATCTACAAACGAAGAAGTAGAACAAATCTAAAGGGTTAAAATAAATATATTCATTCTCGAAATCTAATCCGATTTAAATAATTTCTTTATATGATTGCAAAAAAAAAACGAGAGAAATAAATGATGCTCACCATGATCGACGGATTGGAGAAAGGAGCCGCAGCTTCTCTCCCTCGCCACCGAAAGATAAAGATTACACGAGAGCTCCAAGATGCGATTTTTTTCAGGGCTAGGGCTTTAAGCAAAATCCCAATTCTTCCCATCATATTGGATCGCAATCATCGCATGTCCTTGTAAGCCCACTTGTAAGCAGCCTCTAGTAAGTGGACCCTCAAGGTCCGTTAACTCACGTGATTACGCTTAAATTTTTACTAAATTGATACATATAAATGTAATGAATATATTGAGATCCTATACTTATTGTACTGATTTAGATTTCAGCAGTGGGTTTTTGCAAGTCTGACAGATAGTAATAAAATCAGTCCCATGCTTTTTGGATTACTAGTTAGATTGCACGTACAATGCACGTGGTCGAATATCATGGTTATTTAAATTGATAAAAATAGAATAAAAATAAAATAGAAAATAAAGTTTTTTAGGGATTGATTATCAACACAATAATCTCTTTTTCAAAGAAATATTATCATTGTTTTCTTTAACCCAGACTATCGCCACATGATCTACTATTTATGAGTTACAAACACATTGATCTAGTACTATATCTTTGTTTCTTAGTATATTGAAGTCTTTAAAAGATGGTTCATTCAATTCCCAAAAGAATTTTACATATGAATTTACTTGCAATATGTCCATTAAACTTCCATTAAACTTTTAATTGTGGTTTAACTCATATTCACGTTAACTTTTAGTTGTGGTTTTACTCATATTTATATTATCTAATATTCTCATTCAATTTTATAGCTCATTCTCCGTACTATAGAAGTAAAACTGAAAGTATGAAAAATTATTTTCTTACGAAATTAGAGCAAGGAGATCATGATATACTTCGCTATGTACTTTAAATATAAAAAAATCTTTTTTAATGCAAGGTCCCTATCAAATCTTACCGCAAACAATGTGAATGGAAAATGCTATTATAACTAACTTGTCTGGAGGAATTATATTGTATATAGGACATATACAGTAGTCTCATGTATTTTCTGGTTCTGACTATAAAATACGCAAGAGAGGTAGCCCCGTGTATTTTCTGACTTTAATTACTTTTGTAATTAATGTTCTCTAATTACATGGGACTATTAGTCCCGTGTATTTTAAAGATGATTTGATACAAAATTGACCTCTTTGTTGTCAGTCTTGATGGTGTGGTAAAAAAGAGGTCAATTTTGTTAATTATTATGTAAAACAATTGATTTTGCTAATATTTTTAAAAAGTGATCTTTTTAAAAATTATCCTAAAATAAACTATTAATTCAAAATATGAAATAGGCGAAAAGACCTAAACATTCTGGTGATTAATTGACCCATAAATAGGAAAAATAATAATTGAAATAAAAGTATATTTAAATTGAATCTAACAAGGCACTTCACAGAATAAAACATGAAATGGATCCAACAAATTATTAAAAAAGAATTAAAGAAACTAATTTTTTTTAAAAAAATATGAGATCGAGGGATAGAGGGAGAGAAGACCTCATCGACATGAATTCTATTTCTCTTCGAGTATGACAGCAAAATTGGTGGAGAATGAGCGAGGAGTGAACAGAATAGGTGACAAAGTAGGCATGCTTATATAAATAGGTTATTAAGATATTCGTCCTAAAATCTTAAATACATACATGTTAGTCCCTAACATCTTTGTAATTGCTCATTTGCAATGATATTACTATTCGATATTAAATCAATTTTATTATATAAGGTTATATATATTGTTTAATAAATTATAAAGTATATATATGGAAACCTCGATGTTTATAGCCAGTAATTGGGCTCCACAAAATAAGTTAATTTTACACTGTAGTTTGCTATTAGTAATACTGTTGGCAATACCATTACCTTTCCTCTTTATCTTATTATTCATACTTTTCTGATGTAAGTCCACTTTTGCTTGTCACTCAGTTGGCTATATTTTATTTTTATAATATTAGAGGTTAGAATATTCTTTTCTGTTTAAAAAGTATCGGCATGATTTTCTTAAAAAATATATACATATACTAGCAATAGTATATAATTCAGTTCAACTCAAATATTACCTTGAAGCCATTTAGAATGAGGTTCTTTCTTATCTAGAATGATGACACGGTGATTACATAATCCAAGAGTTAAAGAAGAAATTTCTACAAAGGAAAAGTAATTTAATATGTCAAATTAACAAGTAATTTATAAAATATACATGAGCAGTGTAGAGAACTATAGAAATTAAGGTATATATCTTCATAAAAATTTCATAGTGAGTGACCAACTATAATCATTCTAATTTAAGCATAAATAATTATTATTTTAGTTGCTAATTTGGTAAGCATAACTATAAAATAAATCTCAAGCAAAAAAGAGGAATTAAAATTGTATTATCCTGTAGGTGAATAAATAAATATAATTTAAAAGTAATAATTTAAATTATTAAGTGCCAAATATCAATTCATGTGAGAAAGTAAAGTAATCTATAGTCTATATATGTGACGCCCCTGGGTTCACACAAGGCTGCAGTCCAAGGTGAAACCAGGAATGTCAAACCTGCCATGCACCGCACCGTGCAATAGCATGTTTCACCATCACAATTAGCATCTATCTAGTAGAGGCAACAACAGGTGTAGGTACAACAGCAAGTAAAAGATAATATAAGAAATAACTGATGAAATGATAGTGATCACATTAATATCTCATCATCCAACATACAGAAAATACATGATCAATGTCTGAATAGATAAACTGGAATACTCAATAAGTCTCAAATACAAATATCCGACAAGAGGAAATAAGGCACACAGCCTTTACAAATTCTAGAATAAGACCCTCAAATGTCTAACAAAACTACAGTGGAGCTCCAAAATAAATCATAGCTAAAATAGACAGCTGAACACTAAAGTGTGTCACCATCAACCTGCGACTCTCCGGGCTCCTGGCTCGTTACCTGAAAGGGGAGAGACAACGAGCGTCAAAGCGCTAGCGAGTAACATCACAACCAACCCCAAGGGAACAGGTCTCGTTGTATAAGAAAATGCAGAAAATACATAATAGATCTAAAATCATTGATCTTACTAAGAGGGTTTTAGTATTTAGAAATTTACAACACGAGCATAGGTACGTCGAGCGAAATAATCCAAACAAGAAAACCCTCATGTATATGCCTTGTATCTCAAATTGTAAATCCCTAAACACCAAACCCGAGGTTCTAGTATAGAAATAATAATAAAAGAAATACAACAAATCTCAGAGCATAAATATCGTGTCATATCATAGCCTACACGAGTATCATGCTATCATGGCATAATCTACATAAGTGTCATGTCATAAACTCCTATGAGCAAGTCATATACAGGGTTAAGAAATATGTCCGATACAGGAGCTAAATACCGTGGTTTCCAAACACATGGAATAAGTAGCAAATGTCCAACACGAGGACTAAAATGGATTATAATCCAACACGAGGACTGAAATGGATTATAGTCCAACACGAGAACTGTGCAACAGTGAAAAGTATATGCGGAATGATATACATAATCTAAACTCGCACGCATCTCGGTGTACATGTCCAAACTTGTGTCAAAAGTCAACCCACATGTATAGATAAATCATTAACATGGTGAACAAGTGTCAGGTCATCGAGGCTGTAGGCGTCAAAAAATGCTTACAGACATCCAAATACCACTCAAGACAAAGAGAAGGCGGTAAACACTAGTCTCTTAATCAGAGGGGATCATTCAAAGGAAGCGAGACAACATAGAAGAACAATATACATATCATCAGGCAACACACTGCGGCGCGGCAGGACATGGTGCCGTGGCTAAGGCGCGGCAGCCCATGGTGCCGCGGCAAAGGTGCGGCAGTCTATGGTGCTGCGGCTTAGGCGCTGCAACCTATGGTGCCGCGGCCATTATAGGGGGATGCTACAGTGGTTACAATACAGTTATATGATGATTATTTGAAGTCCACGTGGCAGCGTATCAGAAATAGAACGTGTGCTGACGTGGACAAGCAGTTAAACCACGAAAAAAGTGGTTAAAGGTCGTGGGAGAACGGTTTCAAGCACGATGAAATGTGTAACCGCCTCTTTGGCCGCGGCAGTCTATACTACCGCGCCAATAGCCGCGGCAGTGTAGACTGCAGCGGCCAAAGAGAAATCATCCGGTCAGTTATTTTGCCCCCGTTTCAACTGTTGTGCACTTAGACCCCTATAAATACCTCCCTAGACACGAAATAAAGGACAGAGAGCATATTGGAGCAGAAAAGGCTTGAGCTTTCAGTGATTTTGAGGAGAAATGAGAGAATTTTCACCCTTTGACAAGCATCATTTGGTGATTCCTAGAGATCTAAGCTCAGACTTGATCTTTGAAAGAATGAATATTTTACATCGATAAGATATTCGCTGCAAATCCCTACTTCGATAAATGAAGAAAGGATCTCTAAACAACCTCACGATCTACGAATAGGTGGTCCACGAGCCAAAGCACTCCCGGCACAGGCAAAGTCCCACAAAAGCAGTAGTTGATAAACGACTATTGTGTTATTTTCTCGAAAGTTGTATTTTTGTTTATTTTCATTGTAATTTTCTGTAAACGATCGAAGTTTAATGAAATCTGCAATGGAAACGACTTTTGACGAAAACAAACTGGCGACCACAGTGGGAGCCAGCGGCCTCGCTGCCGAGGCCACGGTGTCGCAACCGATCAAGATCATTGTCACTGAGGAGATCGAATACGAATTCGATCAGGCGAATTTCGAGGAGTACATGTCATCCTCTTCTTCAAAATCTTCCTCACCACGCTAGTGCAGGAGGATTACTTCTTCCAAGAAAGTTCCCAAGTCTTCAATTCCAATGAAGGCCGCAGGTGAAGGTTCCTGCTCGGTTGCTGTTAAGGAATCTCCCTACAACATCTCTGCTCCAAGTGACTCCGCACCAGTTAAGGAGTCGCTGATGAATACCTCACCGGTGCTGACAAAGAGGGCTCGTCAGAGACAACGCCAGCGCCGTGCTCGACAATTGGCTAAGGCCATGCAACAGACCGACGGGGTCCATTATTATACGGACCTAAAGTCGAGGAACCAGAAGATGGTTCAATTGCCTCAAGGGCAAAATAATCACATTTCCGCCCAACTTACGACGAAGGAATGGACCCTCGTCAAAAGGGCCCGTTCAACATTAAAGGAACGGATACAAAAGCGTAAAGTGAAGGTCGCTCGTGCCCGCGCTCTTCGTCAACAAAAACAAGCAATCAAGGAGGAGTTGGTGTCTGAAAAGCCACCAAAGAACCGTAGAGTTTGGATGCCGAAGGCGTCGCAAACATCTGTTACGGGCCCGTCTACTGCATCACCAGTGAAGCCCTGGGTTAGCCTAGATTTATCCAAGTTCAAGATCACCATGGCGGATCGCCTTGGTCCCTCGGTTGACGATCGAGGCAAAACCCCGGTCAAAGAAAAACCAGATCCGGTAAATAAACCCTTAGTGGTTTCCTATACAGGGGGTCGTAAACACCCTCCTGTCAGAATTGATCCGGTCCAAAACGAGAGAATATCAGTTCATGATCGTTTAGGACCTATGAAGACTCCACACCCGCA
Organism: Asparagus kiusianus; assembly: GCA_022839385.1. Classification (NCBI taxonomy): domain Eukaryota; kingdom Viridiplantae; phylum Streptophyta; class Magnoliopsida; order Asparagales; family Asparagaceae; genus Asparagus; species Asparagus kiusianus. The sequence goes on along the minus strand of BQKN01107968.1, from coordinate 20,877 downwards.
AGGGGGTGTATTTAAAAATTTAACCTTGGATCACCCAGAAGCGATGACTAGTCGTACTGTGCATGTTAACAAGGTTCCCAAACAAAAGATAGGTTGCTCAAATCATAACAATGATGAGCTGTACTATCAAAATAACAACTCGAGAAAAAGAATTGTCCGAGAAGATGAGTCTCATTGCGCTTGCGAGAGACTTATTAAAGCGGTGTTGACGGAATGCAGTTGCTCAGAAGCAGGGGCAAAACGTGTTTCCGTATTTCAAAGACTGTCTACAGAAACGCCAAAACCCAAAATGAGACGCTTCAACAAAAAGAAACCTGCAATTCAGCGAGATGAATTCCTTGAGGTCACTATTAACATGACCGGCAGAGGAAAACAATATTTAGTCAACCCTGACCCTGATTTCTCTTCAGAAGGAAGAGTTGAGCGGGGTCTTTCTCAAAGAATGGCGCGATTGCAACGAAGGGCCAACCGACGCCGGGACTACAAAAGAATGCACGAAGGTTTATCATCAGAGGAGGAGCTCTCAGATACTTGTTCTGCTATTGCTTCAGACGATACCACGTCCAGCGTGGGGCGACCCAGAGAATCATTCGCCATCACACCAGATCAATTGGCTCAGATACTACAGGAAGCGTTAGCCAAACAACGCGAAGAGATTAGAGCTGAGATCAAGACGGAGATGGAGTTGACAATGCAGCAGATGCGAGATTTGCAAGCTCAACAACACCAACCGGAATCGAGCCAGAAAGCAGAATCTAGTCAACGCAACGTTATACCTGTGCGTATAACTACAGACGATGACAAAGAAGATGAGACAATCTTTGCTGATCTTCCTCCCGATAAAGACAATTCTGGAAGCGGTCCATCAAAATCAACCACTCAAATCTACGTGAAGAAGGATGAGGAAGAAGACAAGAAGATGCAGGATCTTGAGAGCAAGGTCAATGCACTGATGACGGCCCAAGAAGTGAAGAAAACGGGAATTCCATACCCATACCCGAAGGAGTGGGATTTGATTCCTTATCCCCCAAAATTTAATTTGATTAACTTTACTCCTTTTGATGGCAGGGGTTCACCAACTCAGCACTTGATTTATTTTAAGTCACATCTCGGCGCAATATCAGGAAATGAAGCCCTGATGGTCCGGTCATTCGTAGGAACCCTCCGTGGGTCTGCCTTCGATTGGTACCGACGCCTGAAACCCGGAAGCATCACTAGCTGGGGAGATATGGAAGAATTGTTCCTCACCAATTTCTTCGATGACGACACGGAGGTCTCTATTGGCACCTTGTTGGACGAGAAGTAGAAGAACGGGGAGTCGGTCGACGTCTTCGTTAAACGATTCCGGAACAAAGCGGTAAACTGCCGAGATCCACTCACAGAAGAATTCATCCTGCAGACATGTCATAATAACCTGTCTCTGGATGTACTAGAGGTAATGGGGGTTGTTCCCTCTAAAACTTGGAAGGAGTTGAAAGTGAGAGGTGAGCAAGCTGAACGCTTTCTCAAGAGAAGAAATTTCGAGAGGGGTCAGCCACCAGCCAATAATCAAAAGCAGAACTTTAATCCTCGAGGCAGAGGAAGAGGGTCCGTAGCCGCTGTGGACGCGCATCAAACGTCACAACAGCCGCCGCAACAACAACCGCAGCAGTCATCCTTCCAGTTGGCACCAAATCAAAATCAGCAGCCTCAGAAACAGTTTAAAACCTCTGAGCCCAGATTCCCGAAGGAGTATTCATTCAAAGATGATGAAGTTCCAGTCATCTTCAAATATTTGTTGGATAACAATGAGATTAAGCTTCCACCGGTCACAAACCAAGAAGAAGCAAAGAAGACTAATGACCCAAAATATTGTGCATATCACAGGAGGGTCCACCATCCCACTAAGGCGTGTTATGTCTTGAAAGACAAAATACAAACCTTAATTGATGTTGGTATTGTGACACCGAAGCCAAAGGAGAAGAAAGTAGGTGCAAACGCGGTCTCTATTAGTTTCGGATCGGTTCCTTTGTCCTGGTTTCAAGCTGAGCCAGTGTCAAAGGTCAAGATGCAGACCGTCAACGATGACCCTCATGGACAGCGCCAAAAGGGACTTGTATCACACACGACCCCTAACGGCGAAATCCTTTGGGTTCATCCAGATTTGCTTGAAGATGAACAGTGGACGACGTCCACGTCGAAAAAGAAGTTGAAAGGCAAGGGAAAAGAGAAGTCCTGTTACGGGACCTCGGCGATTCCTGAGAAGAACGATGAAGAGATAGCAGCTTTACCGCTTTCTGATGAAGAGCAGGAGGTTTTCTCTACTAGAGGTGGAAACGAATATCATTACCAGTATCCTAAATCTTCTAATCCAAACGGTAAAACTCTTGCAGAACTGGGGGTGGTTACGACCCCACCCGTAGCAACCGAGAAACCTCAGAAAGTTGTTAAGCAGAAAGAGAAGGAACCTCAACCCAAAGAGGTTCAACTTCCAAAGTAGCCTCGTTTCAATCGGCCGATTGGACGAGATAAACCGGAAAGCTCAAATGCTCCATACCGCTTCGACGTCATGACTCAGTTAGCTAATATCCCGGTAAGGATCACTCTATACGAGTTGTTACGTCTCTCGAAAGAAACCAGAAAAGCTTTACAAGAAGCCTTGGCTGATTCTGAAGTATTCCTCACTCAGATCGAGCCAACTCCTAAAGAGCCAGAGTCATCAGTGCAGCATTGCAATCTGGCAGCCACCAAATTTCCTTGCATTGCTTTCACAAAAGAAGATATGCAAGTCAGGAATTCAAAGCATGATAGACCGCTATATTTTACTGGATATATCGGTTCGAGCGTTGTCAACCGGATTCAAGTCGATCCGGGTTCCGCTGTTAGCATCATGCCACTTCGGTTGATGTACCACCTCGGAATTCCTGCCAGCAAGTTAGCCTCCACAGGAACGGTCATCTACGGGTTTAATACTAGTAGGTCAAGACCGTTGGGGAAAATCCGGATGAAGTGTTAACTCGGAGATTTGAAATCTGAAGTCACCTGTTATGTGATCGATGCGGAGACTTCCTATAACTTACTGTTGGGTCGTCCATGGATCCACGGTAACCTTATAGTTCCCTCCACCCTCCATCAGTGTTTGAAATATGTCGACACTAATGAGAAGGTCAAGACGGTAGTCGCGGATAAGCAACCATTCAAGGGGTTTGAAAATTACTTTACTGACTCCCTTCTTTATGGTGCTGAGTCCGATACTGAATCATCGGCCCATGGCACGGACAGCGGAGAAGAAGCTGATACCGAAGCCGGGCTCGATTATAGTGAAGGTCTTGTACTAAATGACATTGAACCTCTTGTAATCGATCTTGACGGTGATGAATCGTCGAATGAAAGTTGTAACTGGCAACTTGCCGATGAAGTAATAAATAATGATTTAGAGTACTCATATTGTCTCAATGATGTAATGCAGGAATTGTATGACAATCCTAGTCTACACATGCCGCTTCGCTCGTCTTGCACGACGACAAAATATCTTCAAAATCCAATTGGAACAACGGTAATCCTACCTGCAAAGACAGGGGGTGAAAAAGAAATAATTTTTGGAAAAGGGGATCCGTCCCCAATTCCTGATCTTTTCTTAGACAGCAACTCAGATGAGGAAAAGCCGGGGCGATATTTCTCTCGGTATAGTTCACAAGCAAATGGTTACATGGAGAGGCAAGGCTATGACCTCTCGCTCGGTGAAGGCCTTTATTTTGGTCAAGGAGTCAGGGTTCCACCCCGTTCTACCTATGTACCAAAAGGAAAACCGGATAATTATTACAGTCATAAAAGAGGTCTAGGTTATGCTTTGTCATCTGATGACGAGTGTTGCCAGCAGATCATTAACCAATTAAGAAATGTGAGCGGGCACTCATCTGATACTTCAATGTGGGACTCTGACGTGAGCATTGGAGAGAGATTCAAAGCCTTAATGACGAACATGGCGACAGTTGATCCTTCCACAACTGAAGGAGATGACCAGTTGCCTATTTGGGAAGATCCCTGGATGCATTACATGAATATCCAATACGGTGATCGATTTGAGCAAAGAGAACCTCCTACTGAGGATAAAGTAGTCCAAATTAATATGGGCGACGAAGCTAATCCGAAACCTATATTTATCAGCGGTGATCTCCCACCGGATGAAAAAAAGGAACTAATCGCCCTCGTTAAAGAGTATATCGATGTTTTCGCTTGGAACTACGAAGATATGCCAGGACTCGATCCAAACGTAGCAATGCACAGCCTTAATATAAAATCAGATGCTAAACCTGTCAAGCAACAACAAAGACGGTTTCGTCCGCAAATTATGGAGGCAATAGAAGCTGAAGTCAAGAAATTAATCGATTCAGGTTTTGTCAGAGAAGAACAACACCCTAATTGGTTAGCCAATATCGTTCTAGTTCTTAAAAAGAATGGGAAAATCAAAATTTGCATTGACTTCAGAGATCTGAATATCGCTTGTCCTAAAGACGACTTCCCTCTACCAATTACGGACGTCATCATTGACAACACATGCGGATTCGAGAGAATGTCATTTATGGATGGATTCTCTAGGTATAATCAGATCAAAATGCATCCGGACGATGAAAAACATACAGCATTCAGAACACCCCTTGGTGTCTTTTGTTATACTGTTATGCCTTTCGGGTTGAAGAACGCCGGTGCTACTTATCAACGAGCAATGACGAAGATCTTCCAAGAGCACCTTCGGAAAACCGTTGAATGTTATGTTGATGACCTGGTCGTTAAGAGCCGTGATAAAAATAACCACATTAAAGATTTGAAGACGATGTTTGATCTTATGAGGACCCATCAGTTAAAAATGAACCCGACTAAATCCTTCCTTGGAATGTCGAGCGGTAAATTTCTTGGATTCGTCATCACCACAAAAGGTATTCATATCGATCCTGATAAAGTGAAGGCGATACATGAACTGCAACCTCCTAGAAATCTTAAAGAACTCAGAGGATTGCAAGGTCGATTGGCATATATCCGTCGATTTATATCAAATCTGTCCGGAAAATGTCAACCTTTCTCTAAACTCACGAAGAAAGACGTGTCGTTCATTTGGGATGAAGCATGCCAAAAGGCGTTCGAAGATATTAAAACATATTTGGCAAACCCACCTATTCTCGTTACACCGAAATCGGGCAGATCGTTTTTGATTTATGTCAAAGCGACGAGCCATTCGTTAAGTGCATTACTTGCACAAGACGACGATAACGGTCACGAACAAGCGGTATATTATCTAAGTCGCACACTGGTAGGAGCTAAATCTCGTTATCCGATGATCGAGAAAGAATGCCTTGCCTTGGTATTTGCAATCCAGAAAATGCGACATTATTTAGTTGGACAGACAATTTATGTCATTTCCAACATAAACCCTATCCGAGTATTCATGACCCAGCCGGCATCCATGAATTGGCGTTTAGCCAGATGAGCTTTACTCTTATCGCAATACGACTTGTAATTTAAACAACAAAAATCAGTTAAAGGACGAGCTATTTGCGATCTTTTGGCGGAAAATCCTACGAAGGATGTAGTCAAATTATACGACGATCTGTCGGACGAAACCCACGAAGTTAATATCACCTCACATCAACAAGTGTGGCAATTATACTTCGATGGAGCTTCCCGAGCAACCAACGTTGCAAGTACACCCGGACGTTCTAAAATCTCCTCAGGAGTGGGGGTCGTTTTAGTTTCCCCGAAAAAGCATGTCTTGCCTAGAGCATATTCACTGACTGAACCATGCTCTAATAACATGGCCGAGTATAATACATTGATAATTGGACTCAATTTTGCCAAAGAGCTGGGGGTCGAATACCTTGAAGCTTTTGGGGATTCTCAATTAGTAGTTAATCAAATACGAGGAGAGTATGAAGTCAGAAATCGAGACCTAATTCCATACCACCAGGTGGCCATCGAGATGGCAAACTCGTTTGAAGGATTTTTCATCGAGTACGTTCCACGTCTCCAAAATGCGTATGTAGACGCATTGGCGGCATTCGGTATCCTTGGCTCAACCTCCCGAAACAGAGCAATTGATTATAGTGAGGACTCACCAGCTTATTGTTCCAATCTATGATTCGAATGTTAAAGAAGCATACTCAACAGGAGTTGAACCCGAAGTTCGAGATTAGCGTTTTCCCATTATCGACTACGTCCTACATGGTATATTGCCTGAAGATGTAAGAGAAAGGGATTCAATCCGGCGAAGAGCACCGAGATTTTACTACAACGCCACAGTACAAATGTTGTATCGACGATCGTACGATGGTCTTTTACTCCGTTGCTTGTCCGGCAAAGAAGCAGAACAAGCACTCAAAGAGACGCATGATGGAATATACGGTGCACATCAGCCCGGTCCCAAACTCTGTGGCCGACTTAGGAGAATCGGGTATTATTTGCCAACTATGGTAAAAGACGCGGTCGACTACGCACGACGATGTGAAGTGTGTCAGTTACACGCAAATTATATACACCAGCCTCCTGAGTATTTACACTCATCGGCAACATCATGGCCATTCGAAACTTGGGGCATGGATATCGTAGGTCCTATTTTCCTACCTTCGGTTAAAGGGGACCGTTTCATTTTGGCAATCACCGATTATTTCTCAAAATGGACAGAAGCTGTTCCACTTAGAGAAGTAAAGACGAGTGATGTTATCAAGTTTATCAAACACCATATCATATATCGGTATGGTGTTCCCAGGCGAATAGTGCACGATAATGGTCCTCAATTCGTGAGCAACGCATTCATCAAATTCTGCGGCAAGTTCGGGATTAAGGACGTTTCATCGACGACTTATAATCCCACAGCTAACGGATTGGCCGAAGCTTTTAACAAGACTATCATCAAAATTCTGGCAAAATTAGTGAAAACCAATAAACGAGATTGGGACGACAAACTTGGTGAAGCCCTGTGGGCTTATCGCACAACTGTCCGTACGCCAACCGGAACAACCCCATATGCTTTAACATATGGATGTGAAGTTGTTCTTCCATTAGAAATACAGATTCCTTCCCTCTGTGTCGCTCTCGCAACGGGAATGACGACGGAAGAACATCATCAGAAACGTCTCGAAGAGTTAGAGATGTTAGATGAAAAGCGCTTGGAAGCTCAGCAACAGATCGAGTTTTATCAAGCTAGAATTTCCCGGGCTTTTGATAAAAGGGTCAGACGACAAAGTTTTAAAGAAGGAGATCTGGTTCTTGCTGTTTGAAGACCTATGATTCTCACTTCTAAGAAGAAAGGAAAATTTGAACCTAAATGGGAAGGGCCGTTTGTGATAGAAACAGTCTATTCAAACGGTGCATATCGCCTGATTACCCAAGATGGCAGCAAATTAATGATGCCAATAAATAGGAAGTTCCTGAAAAAGTATTACCCGTAATACGCTCAGGATAACCTATGTAAAATGGGAAGTTCCTGGAAAATCCTATACGGGATATTTCGGGATAACCCGATATCAGCTGATTATCTTAAATGGAAACTGATCATGTGAATAGTCTATTCTTAATTGTTATAAAAATGATTAAGATTTCCTTACTACTTTTGTTGAGATGAGATTTAATGACAGTTAATCTTTCCTCACAAAACCCTGTAATGCGATCATGGAAGGGGAAACTCGATGATTCGTAACCCTGCACCATGAAACCCCCACCAATCGGATCGACCAATGGTCATCGGTCTGTATTAGTCGACAAGTCGTTTCATGTCGAATTCTTATGTTTGAAATCAAAATTTCCTACCGAATAGCTTGTGCAAATCAACAAACTCATTGTTATTTGTACTCTACTCCTATTCCCCACTTGGTCAAACCTTACTACAGTTAGGACCAAAACCAAAATCCCCTCTCGATTCGTTCCATGAACGAGAGGTCCACAAATTGAATGATCAAACCTTTGAACAGTTAGGATCATTTCAACCCCCATTTGGTCAAACCTTCCTACAGTTAAGACCAAAACCAAAATCCCCTCTCGATTCGTTCCATGAACGAGAGGTCCACAAACTGAATAATCAAACCTTATGACAGTTAGGATTATTCAAACCAATCCGGATTCTCTAAGTGGAGATCCCATTTCGAGCTTCCTTTGCATCAGGAGATAGAATATAAAATTCTTCCTCTCCGATTCCGGGTTTATCTCTACCAACAAACAAGAGACCAGGAGATAGAATATAAAATTCTCCCTCTCCGATTTTGGGTTTATCTCTACCAACAAACAAGAGACTAGGAGACGGAATATGAAATTATTTCTCTCCAATTCCGGGTTTATCTCTACCAACAAACAAGAGATCGAGAGCTGGAATATACAGTTCATTCTTCACAAATTTGGGTTCGTCTTCATACATAGAAAATGCAACCTACTCACACTTTAAAATCCATGTCATTTGTACATGGGGGATGTTATCTCTATCCCTTATTAGAGATAAGCCTACATCTAACACATGTAGCCTACATATTCAATATTATAGTTTAAAGTCTAAAAGAGTTTAAGTCTTTTAGCCTAACGTTATATGTGAAACGGACTTAGATAATTCACATACTAGCCCGATTCAAACGGTAGTCGGTAAAGGCATATCAAATCCGTTGATGGCTGATGATTTGCCAAAAATCCTACAAGTATTATGGTTATTTATCCCAAACAAAAGCGAATAATCATAATAAAATTTCAATAAGCAAAAGAGTTCACTATATTTACCAAAAGAGTTCAAATAGAGCTATGGAAAATATATGTTCTCAAATTACAATAATTTGTAATGACGGAGTTGATCCTCTAATCGGGAGAGCTCTGTCACATAAGCCAATTCAAGCTCAGGTATCAAGTTCGCTTTAAAACTTTTTTCATTAACGCTTTGAATTCTGGCAACCTCTTGTTCTTTGTCAGCAAAAATCTTGTCCTGAAGATTCAGCTGCCGGAATATATTCACCTCAGCTTGAGTTACCTTCGCCAAGTCGGACTCCAAAACTTCACAAGCATCCCTAGCTTTGGCAAGTTGCTCTTCTAACTGGGCTATCTCTGCCCGACGCGACTCCAAGTCACGATACAGGTCTACTTTGATTTGTGTCTTCTCGGGAGCGCTCACCCGGAGTTGATTAATGCGAGTTTTTAGCATTTGAAGTTCAGATTCAGCGGATTTCTGAGAATCACGCCATGCCTGTAGTCTCAAGTCCATTTGGGAAGCAATGTAAGAAGGCACGCCGTTAACACGAAAGTTCTGCAACTGTTTAATATTTTGTTTAAGATCGACCAAGTAAGCTTCAATTGAGTCGGATAATTCAGCGCATCCATGTTCCCTGATTTCTGATACATGATGATCGAGAGATTTCCTAAAATGTTCAAAGGGTGAACCTTTAAGGAGAATTCGATCAACCATGATGTTTAAGAAAAGGACAAAGCTTTGGACGTCAGCGCAAATGACAGCTTTGTCCGGATCTTCATCTGCCAATAAAGCTCGAATACGATCGGGTAATGATGAAGTAAGAGCTGCGAAGAGAATAAAAGGAATATATGTAAAATATGCACGCTCGCATATAAAAATGGATAGGATTATCCCAAATTCAACAGGAGATTCTATAGTGTGATTACCTTGACTTGTTGATAATGGGACACGCTCCACAACAACCGAAGTTTGTTCAGAAATAATGCTGGGCGGTGGATTCACCACATCAGGCTGTTGTTCAATTACGGTTTCTGATGGCTTTGGGTCTAAATCGACAAGATTCTGAGGAACAAGTTCTATAAACGAGAAAGAAATGAATCAATATTCTACTCCATTAATCTAAACTTCGAAGCACATCAAAGAGGAGACGTACCAAGTCGAGCCGAAGTCGCAGGAGGTTGCTCTTCCACGGTAGCTTTTGATCCTCCGGTTTCATGAACAACTGGGGTCGGATCGGAAGTTACAACAGGTCCAGCTTCGACAATATCAGAAGTCAAAGGAACAGTAGTTGATGGTTCAACTGCAGCTGGAGGGCCTGTCAAAAGTAGAAAACCCAGGCCTTCAGGTTGACCACATTCACCAATGACGGCAGACGCATCAACTTCATTCGTTGGTCCTACGTCTAAAATTCTTATTTTAGTCATCAAAAGATAAGAAATAAAGTTTAATTGAGGACTTAAGTCTGAAAGTATATACCTTCCGATGCGCCCACTTCAGTTGAATCAACTACAGTAGTTGGTCCTGCAGTAGCAGCCGGATATGGGGTCGACAGTAGATCGGAGATACGTTGATGATCATCTTCAGAGATATCAAGGTTAAAATCCTGTTCGTTGAATTCTCCAATCTCCATATCATGAGCAATTTCCCTATCTTTTGGCTCGTTAGCCGGAATATCTTGAGATTAGAAAGACCCGTCAGTACATATATAAGAGTAGGAAGGGATCAAAGAAAATAAAATTAAGATTACCTTCAATAACGGTTGCGGGGTCGGCAGCACTACTACCCGCACTCACCTCCTTTAGTTTGACTAAAAGAAGATAAATCGCACAAGTTAGCAGAAGAGGAACACGTTCCGATTCATTTATTTTCCGAAAGTATCCTCCAAATGAGGAAGCACATGTACCTGTCTCAGTGGTTGGGGAGGTCGGTGCAACAACTGGAGGAATAGTGGTGCCCATGCTGACGGGTTCTTCACTCATCGCTCGGTGTACTTGCTGAGTGAAGCTTGATTCGTCAACATCCATTAGACCAGGAGAAGAGGGCTCTGGCATGATTTCCCCTTCTTCTTCTGGCTCAACTACAATAAAAAAAATAAATAAAATTCTAGATTTAAAAAGATAAGTTGATGAAAAAGAGACACTAAAGAGAGTTTACCCCTCTCATCAGCTGGAAAGTTTTGAGGGATCCCTTCTTCGCGTAAAGGAGAAAGTTGACGTCGCCGGTGGGCAGTCTTTTTTGTCCTTTTTGGTGAGCGAATATCCTTGGGAGCTTCTGAACCTTCATGGCAAAATTTGGTACGCAGCTCAGTTCCTTAAGCAGGGTGGGGTTGAGCTTCAGAAGGAGCATGAGGCCGAGACCTTTTCCTACCAATAAGCGGAGCAACGTATTCTTCCTCTTCTTCCGCTTCCTCCTCCCGCGTAGGCCATCTAACAGTCATCCTATTGGAGGACGACAAGGGAATATTTTTCTCTATCATTTGTATACCTTTTGAAGGAATACCTGGGGACTGAGGTGAAGAAGCCCGACGAGTTCTGTGGGCCACAGGAGAAGAAGGAATGTTGGCCTCTGCTTCACCTCGCGTCTCATCCTCCTCGCTAGAAGTTTCAAAATCGTCACTTTCCTCGGAATCAGCTATTTGCTTTCCTTTGCGGGAAGATGTAGCAGGTTCCTTTCCTTTCCTTGAAGGTATAATTCGACGGACCATAGCTTCCGCTTCCAACTCAGGAATCCTTTTCTTGGGAACCGACGTGTTGGCGGCTAGGATCCATCGGCAATAGAGGAAAGTTAGATGAAGGTCAGGTTCAGCAACGGGCAAACTAAACTGAGCTCTAGTACAACCGGCAACATTTCAGAACCAGGCCCTCACTCCGTCGATAAGGCCTCCGCAAGTAATTAACCATTTGTTAGGGTTCCCGACATACAATTGATCGTAGCCGAATTATCGTGCAAATCGGCAAGGAAAATAAGGCTCGATTCTGCATAGGTTCTTCGATCGGAAAACATTATAACCTGGTCAAATGTTCATGAGCCAATGGAAGCTGCCCATGTTAAGGGAAGTCTTGTTGGTCCCGGGCATTTCCTCATCAATGAGCGTATCATTATAAGCACCTGAAAAGCGAGGGAAGCACTTATAAAACTCCTAACATTTAGCATTCTTGAATTGCCTCACGCGTTCAGGCCATTGGCGAGAGGGATTCAGCCACTTACACCCCTCCAAAAGTTGCAGCAAAGGAATCTTCGGATCAGACACGTCCGGTGCTGACATCATATTCGTTCGGTGGAGGACTAGCCACGCCACTAAGTACGTGTATGGCAATTCAACGCTCGATAAGGGAATCTTAGTCGAAGGCTCAGCATCCACTTTTGCAAAGGTGTTAGCCAGGTTACGCAAGCCGCTATGGATGTCAGCAATCATGGCGGAGAGCAAAGATAACCTACCTCCGATGGCCAGTTGCACGGCAGGAAAGAGAACCTCAAGAGGAAGCGCCTGGGAAGACTGATGTGGCACTATACATTTCTTCAACCATATAGCCAGATAGCCGGAAAGGAGAGTCGCAGACTTCATTCTCTTTGTGGATTGCCACAAGAAAGTACTGAATTTTGTACCCCTAAGAAAACCACCTTCAGATGACTCAGTTCTGTAAGACTGGGCATTAATCTTGGTAATTAACCGATTAACTTCAGAAGGGGTCAGAACAGGTGATTCGTAGACGGCTTCACCGGTCGGGCTCTCGAGATTCTGGAATAAATAATCGCCAAACTGTTTTAGACTGACTCGAGCTGCCTTCTTACTCTTCACCTCGATTCTGGCTATAGCTATCTGGTAATGACAAGTCAATTCCCAGAGAATGTCATAAGCAGGAGAGCCAGCCTTCTTCATATTCATAAGCTGACGATTGTTGGGAAAATATTCTTGATAAGGAGTGTTCCCCAGTGGTAATCCGGACACTTTCATCATCTCGTGGAGCGGGAGTCCTAACTCTCTATATTTGGTAAAAAATGTGTTGGTCTCCGAATTATAAGACTCGAACAAGGCGAGAAAGTGATCTACACTTACAGGAAGACCGTGCATACTGGCTCTGATTGAAGCATGTAACCCAAAATTCTTTAACTCCTGATCCCAACGGTTGAGTACGTAGTTGGTCATCCTAGCCCACCACTTGTCCGGAAGAGAATGAACCCACCTGTAACATCTGAACTTTGGAATGGGAAATTCTCTGCCGATCCGAGCAAGCCTATTCTTAACCGTGTTGGCCTTTATCATCAATTCATTTTGAGGACCACTATCTAGTCCAAGTACCCCGGGGTGAAGGCCGCGGATAGTATGTCTACCACTGGAACCAGGAGCGCTGACATCTCTACCAATAAACCCGCAATGAATGCGTTCATGGTCGTCTGTCAAGTGCCATGACATTTTCCTCGAAACAGCCAAATTCCGTAATTGCAGGATTGAATACTGTCGAGGGAATGGGGGAAGGAATAAGAAATCACATTCGTGCTGGTTCAACCAGATTTCAGGACCACGGCAAAGATTGTCTGGGTCTTCAGTCGAATCCCCGAATAAATAATCAGGCTTCTTCAACGGTTCGGTGGAATCTCGAATAGGAGTTAGAGGCGAATCAGTCAGCAATGCTCGCAGAGTGCGACGACTTCCTTCACGAACTAACTCAGGAACACCATCGTTACAACTTTCACTAAACTGGCGGGCCTCTCTAATCAAAAAGTCGCCATTGAAGGAGGCGTGAAGAACACCGCTCTGGCTTGGGTCCTCTCTATCAGAGAAGGCCACAGAGGGAAAGGGGACTGCATCGAAAAGTTCGAAAATAGTTGAATAACAAAGGGCTAACAGACAAAAACCCCCGCACTAAGTGGCCGCTGCAGTGGTTGCTGCCGCACGTTACCGCGGCAACATACGCTGCCGTGCTCAACCGCGGCAGTACGGGCTGCCGCGGTAACTGAACAGCGACTCCGGGGTTCAAAAAATCAAGAGTTTGAGCCAAGTTCCTATTTTGGCCGTGGTACACATCTTGATTAAACAAGATACGTATTTTGTAGTGTCGATCCTCTCGATGGAGGATGTCAACTCTTCCCGGATGCCCCTCCAAGGAGGCAAGCGAGGTTATTCGAGCAAAAAAAACAGTAATTTTGAAAAGGAGGAAGAGTTAAAAAATCACCTCCAAACGACGGGCAGCAACTTCAACTTCCTCCGATGCTTGGACTGCAGATTTACCCTTGGGAACGCGGGCCTTCTTGGGAGACATGATGAGATTGACCTAAAGAAGCAAAAAACTAGTTTTTTTAGATGAAATCCCAAACAAAAGTCAAAATAAAACCCAAAACATGGCCTGTAGGTTCGGTTTTACCTGAGAATAGAGAAGAGGAGACTCGAAGGATGAAAGAAGCAAAGAAAATCTCAGATCTGAGAGGGGAGCTTGAAACCCTAGAAAACCCTAGATCTCTTTTCACAGAAAAATCACCCAAATAGGAGGAGATGAGGAGGTGAAAAGGCTTAAAAAATCCTTTTATAGGGTTTTGGAGAAGTTTTCGAACTCAAAGAAGCGGGGAAGAATGACCCGAAGAAAGCCCAACATCGGTCTTATAACCCTATTGGCCGAAGCGGTGCGCGGCACTCTATGCTGTCGCGCTCAAGCGCGGCACTCTACGCTGTCGCGCTAGTGCGTGGCAGTATAGGTTGTCGCGGCAATTGATGTTGACGTAATCTACACTGTTGCACAGGAGTGTCATGCATACACAATGATCCCTTGGGTATTTGAACACATACATCTCCCACCGTATGCGGAATACATACCCGAACACTCCGATGAGTATATGAGTATAAACTGCATCTCCTTGAACCTCCCAATGGGTATATGAGGTTAAACTATTTCCCGAACACTCAAATATAGTATACGAGTATAAACTATTTCTCCATTCTTCAACGGCAGTTCTAATTCAAGACTTCGACAACGGCCATGCGATAAACGCAGCACCGGAGGAATCTTAGCTATTCTACAAAGCACTGAATAGGCTAAAAGATGAAGAAGTCAAGGATTGAAGCCATTCACAGACCATCCTACGTAATTTCCTCAACAAAGAACTGGAGAAATTGCAAGGAAAGCTTATCATATCCAAAGTGTCCCAGACTCCTCTCTAAAGAAATGATGAGTCTGAGATACTTTGGAGGGGGTATCTGTAGGCGTCAAAAAATACTTACAGACATCCAAATACCACTCAAGACAAAGAGAAGGCGGTAAACACCAGTCTCTTAATCAGAGGGGATCATTCAAAGGAAGCGAGACAACATAGAAGAACAATATACATATCATCAGGCAACACACTGCGGCGCGGCAGGACATGGTGCCGCGGCAAAGGCGCGGCAGTCTATGGTGCCGCGGCTTAGGCGCTGCAACCTATGGTGCCGCGGCCATTATAGGGGGATACTACAGCGGTTACAATGTAGTTATGTGATGATTATTTAAAGTCCACGTGGCAGTGTATCAGAAATAGAACGTGTGCTGACGTGGACAAGCAGTTAAACCACGAAAAAAGTGGTTAAAGGTCGTGGGAGAACGGTTTCAAGCACGATGAAATGTGCTGGTAACCGCCTCTTTGGCCGTGGCAGTCTATACTACCGCGCCAATAGCCGTGGCAGTGTAGACTGCAGCGGCCAAAGAGAAATCATCCGGTCAGTTATTTTGCCCCTGTTTCAACTGTTGTGCACTTAGACCCCTATAAATACCTCCCTAGACACGAAATAAAGGACAGAGAGCATATTGGAGCAGAAAAGGCTTGAGCTTTTAGTGATTTTGAGGAGAAAGGAGAGAACTTTCACCCTTTGACAAGCATCATTTGGTGATTCCTAGAGATCTAAGCTCAAACTTGATCTTTGGAAGAGTGAATATTTTACATCGATAAGATATTCGTTGCAAATTCCTACTTCGATAAACGAAGAAAGGATCTCTAAACAACCTAACGATCTACGAATCGGTGGTCCACGAGCCAAAGCACTCCCGGCACAGGCAAAGTCCCACAAAAGCAGTAGTTGATAAACGACTATTGTGTTATTTTCTCGAAAGTTGTATTTTTGTTTATTTTCATTGTAATTTTCTGTAAACGATCGAAGTTTAATGAAATCTGCAATGGAAACGACTTTTGACGAAAACAGAGGCGACCCCGAAGAACAACTCAAACAGATCAAGAATCTGTAAAACATCTCATCAGTCGACTGGTGTGTCGACTGATGACGTTAGTCGACTGGTGTGTTTACTGATGACGTCAGTCGACTCATGTGTCGACCGATAAGCTCAGGCAGCACAGCCTCAGCTCACCAGTCGACTGATCTGTCGACTGCGGAGCTGAGTAAACTAAATCAACCCGTCAGTCGACTGATCAGTCGACTGATGACTAAAATTTTAGCCCGTCGGTCGACTGATCAGTCGACCGATTGACTGCAGAAACTCTGCACAGGTTGTTATTCACCCAAAATTGATCTAAACTCGTCCCCATCAAACCCAAGCATGAAGAATACTGATATTAACATGTATGTACCAAACTGAAATGAAAGATCAACCTGTAAACATTTATCAAAAACCTTAAACACATAAAAACATGTTTGATATGTTTTGAAAACAATAAATCATGAATTAACTCTTGTCAAACGTTTTCAGATCTAGATCTCATTAATAAAACATTGATTATCTTTTTATAAACTGAGAAGCTCAATACTTCACATCATATACCATAAAGATTCATTCTTTGTACTAAAAATACGTTTTTGGCTCAATAAAAACTCATTAAACTTAATGAATTCATGGAAAACAAAAGGGACAGAGTTGGGCGAGATGTTACTCGCCTCTGGGTGATGAACAACTCCTGGATCTGAGAGAGAGAGAGGTTCCCCTTCGCTCCAACGTGAAGATTTTGACGAAAATCCTCCAAGTTCTTCCCCAAATCACCAAGAACAAGGCTAGGGTTTGAGATAGGGGAGAGGGGCTAGGGTTTTCTCTGATCTGAAGATGAGAGGGGATGATTTCGGGTGAAGGGGAATATATACGAACAGCTAAACCCGACCAAAACCCGAACCAAACCCGAACCAAAACAAAACAGACCCGAAACCTGTAAAAACTGGAAATCAGCGTATCAGTCGACTGATGTGTCGACCGATACAGTCAGTCGACTGATGTGTCGATTGATCTGGAAAAATTTAGTTTTCTTACATGTTTTGCTAATTTGCAAAACCAACGCACAAAACTCTACACCCATACTCTCATATCATCTCAAATAACTTGTTATCATGTACATCAATGACCTCAAGCTATTTATCATAAAAGAATTATTTATTTACTAATAATTCACATATATTTGTTATAAAATTTTCGGGGTTTTACATTCTTCCCCCCTTTAAAAGAATTTCGTCCTCGAAATTCAGAAATTATACGAATCTCGAAATATGAATTACTAGATAACATATAGAGATATTTATACTTAACGATCTAAAATGATAATATTCTCGCTCAAATCCTAATCTAGTGGTACTAGTACATCGGGCGAAAAATCTAAACAAGGAACCCCCCATACATATACCATGTGTTCCAAAAGATTAAAAATTAAGCGAAAGTATCTTCATTCTAGCGTTAAATGTAAACATAACCAAAGATATAAACATGAAGTAAGATATATAACATAATAGGAATTAATTTACCTGCTCAACCAAATGTGGGTAGTCGTGACGCATGTCCTCTTTGCGCTCCTAAGAAATCTCCTCAATGCCTCCTCGGTTCCACTGAACTTTCACTAAGGGAATCACCTTATTCCTGAGTCTCTTGTCCTCCCTGGCAAGTATACAAACCGGAATCTCAATAGTAGTCAAATCTTCCTGAAGCTCAATCTCTGGTGCATCTAATACTCGCTGCTGCTCCTCATCATGCAAGTGTTTTTTGAGCATAGAAACATGAAATACATTGTGTATACTAGACATCGATCCTGGAAGATCTAGTCTGTATGACACAGCTCCAATGCGCTCTAAAATCTGAAATGGTCCAATATATCTCGGTGCAAGCTTCCCCCGTCGCCCAAATCGCTGTACGCCTTTCATAGGCGACACCTTCAGCATAACTGAGTCTCCAACCTGAAACTTCAAGGGTCTTCGCCTCTTATCTGCATAGCTCTTCTGCCGACTCTGAGCGGCTAGAATCCGTTCCCTAATCAATGCTACCTTCTCGGTAGTCTGCCTCACTAGCTCTGGCCCAAGCATCAAGCTGTCCTCTGGCTCTGCCCAACATCTCGGCGATCTACAGGGCCTCCCGTACAATGCCTCATATGGAGCCATACCGATAGTCACCTGATAACTGTTGTTATAAGCGAATTCTACCAATGGAATATGATCCTCCCAGCTACCTTGGAAGTCAATGACACATGCCCACAACATGTCCTCCAACACCTGATTCACCCTCTCCGTCGACCATCCGTCTGGGGGTGGAATACACTGCTATAAGATAGCCTGCTGCCAAATGAGTCCTGGAAACTCCTCCAAAAATATGAAGTGAAAACCGATCCTCGATCCGATACGATCGTGTCCGGAACTCCGTGAAGTCGAACTATCTCCCGAATGAAGATCCTCGCATAAGCCTCGGCTGTATAAGTGGTCCTCACCAGAATAAAATGTGCTGACTTCGTCAATCGGTCCACTATCATCCAAACAGAATCATTCCCCTTCTTCGACTTTGGTAACCCCACTATAAAGTCCATAGAAATATCCGCCCACTTCCACTCCGGAATAGGCAAAGGCTGAAGTGTCCCTGCCGGTCTCTGATGCTCTGCCTTCACCTGCTAACAGGTAAAACATCTAGACACATAGTCTGAAATCTCTCTCCGCATGCCACTCCACCAGAAACGTCTCTTCAGGTCTTTGTACATCTTGGTAGTCCCTGGATGTACTGTGTACCGAGTACGGTGCGCCTCATCAAATAACTCCCTCTTCAGCTCTGCACTGGTTGGCATAACCAGTCTACCCTTCATCCGTAATTCTCCATCTGCTCCAATGATCCAGTCCGCCTTAGGCTCTTTGGAAATCTCCTCCTTACGGATTTGAATCCAAGAGTCTTCCAACTGAGCTCTGACAACCCTGTCACTCCAAGATGGTTGCACTGACATAGCTCCCAAGAATGCACTGGTACTACCAACATCAGGTCTGAAGTCAAACTGGCTAAGGGTGATAAGATCCCGATGCAGCGAACACCTCAAAGCTGAAACCCGATGCCGACGCTTCCTGCTTAAGGCATCTGCTACGACGTTCGCCTTCCCCGGATGATACTGGATCGCGAACTCGTAGTCCTTAATAAACTCAACTCATCTCCTCTGTCTCTGATTGAGTTCCTTCTGGGAAAAGAGGTACTTCAGACTCTGGTGGTCTGTGAATAACTCAAACTGTACTCCATATAAGTAGTGCCTCCATGACTTCAGTGCAAATACCATCGCTGCTAACTCCAAGTCATGAGTGGGATAGTTCTGCT
Source organism: Asparagus kiusianus (assembly GCA_022839385.1). Classification (NCBI taxonomy): domain Eukaryota; kingdom Viridiplantae; phylum Streptophyta; class Magnoliopsida; order Asparagales; family Asparagaceae; genus Asparagus; species Asparagus kiusianus. Next base: position 1,674 of record BQKN01107968.1, on the reverse strand, counting down.
CATGCACCCTCAACTGCCGTGAGATATAGGCTACTACCCTCTAAGTCTGCATCAATACGCCTCCTAAGCCTGCCAATGATGCATCTGTATACACAACGAATGTCCTGTCACTGCTCGGAATAGTCAGAACTGGCGCTGTAGTCAACTTAGCCTTCAAAATATCAAAGGCCTTCTGGCACTCCATGCTCCATATGAACTGTACACCCTTCTTCGTAAGGCGTGTAATCGGCGTCAAAATTTTCGAGAAGTCCTGAATGAACTTCCTGTAATAGCCCACTAAGCCCAAAAAGCTACGAATCTCTGTCACCGTCTTCGGTGGCTCCCAATCAAGAACTGCTGCGACCTTAGCTGGATCCACTGCTATCCCTCTCGACTGATAACATGGCTAAGAAATATGACTTCTGAAAGCCAAAACTCACACTTGCTAAACTTAGCATACAATTGATGCTCCTGCAGCGTCCTCAAAGCTACTCGTAGATGCTCCTCGAGTTCTGCCTCTGATCTCGAGTAAATGAGTATATCATCGATGAAAACGATCACAAACTGATCTAAGAAGAGACGGAAAACCCGGTTCATCAAATCCATGAATACCGCGGGTGCATTGGTCAACCCAAATGGCATGACCAAGAACTCGAAGGACCCATATCGAGTAAGAAAAGCGGTCTTGGGAATATCCATCTCCCGAACCCGCAGCTGATGATAGCCAGAACGAAGATTAATCTTCGAGAAATACTACGCTCCCTGTAATTGGTCAAACAAGTCATCAATCCTAGGTAGTGGGTACCTATTCCGGATCGTGACCTTGTTCAACTCTCTATAATCTATGCATAATCTCATACTACCATCCTTCTTCTTCACGAAGAGGACCGGCGCGCCCCACAGAGAATGACTCCGGCGAATAAAACCCTGAGCTAACAACTCGTCCAACTGGGTCTGAAGTTCCCTCATCTCAGCTGGCGCTATGCGATAGGGTGCGCGGGATATCGGGGCTGTGCCTGGCTGCAACTCAATACAGAACTCTACCTCTCTCACTGGAGGTAATCCAGGTATGTCCTGAAAGACATCCTGATACTCCGAGATAACTCTAGTCTCCAATAACTCAGCACCCTGATCCCGTCGCATCACCTCCTCGATGTACGCCAGAAATGACTCCGCAAATTGGTTGCCCTGAGAGGTGGCTACAATCGTCTCGGACCCGTCGGACGCTCGCAACTTGACTGTCTTCGCAAAGCAGTCAATACTAATATGGTAGGAAGACAACCAATCTATACCAAGGATGACATCGAACTCGGACATATGCAACACTATCAAATCAACTATGAACTCTGACTCGTCCAAACTGACGGTACACCTCCTACAAACGCTCTCCAGAAGCGATACCTCACCTAAAGGGGTGGAAACTGATAAAGGGGTGTCTAGAGGCTGAGCCATGAGCTGGAGTCTATCCATAAATGCATGCGAGATGAAAGAATGCGAAGCTCCCGAATCAAAAAGAATACGGGCGGGAAAGGAATTCACAAAGAACGTACCCTCCACTACGGCTCTGCTGGCTCCATGATCACGGGGAACTACTGCATATACCCTGTGTCACGGGCTGATTCTTTCACCACAAACCTCACTCGAACCTGTGCGGCACTTAGTCACTCTTTCCCTCACTAGAATGGCTAAGTCAGC
>BQKN01107921.1:23256-51333 GCA_022839385.1 Asparagus kiusianus | reverse complement strand
CTTATCATCCTATTGAAGAGGATTGATAAGTGGATTGTCAGAGGTATATTGTTAACGTGACAAATTGGGAGTGATGCAAGCTGCATTCATACTCTGTGGGGGTGATGATCGTCAGAAGTGTAATGTTAACTCGACGATATGAAAGATTCGTTACTCTTAATCCAATGGATTCCAAGTAACCAACCCCCAGTCTTGACTAAGGCTTGGCAGGGGAATAAAAAAAGGTAGACAAGGCACATCACCTAGTGAGGTACTATCCATGAAGTCGGAATAGAGGCACATCACCAGGTAGGCTATTATCTGATGAGTTTGACTATCAGAGGTAACGTGTTAACGTGATAGTTTTGTGGACCTGCCATCCTTTTGAAGCGGATTGGCAAGAGAATTTGGAGGGAATGGACTATCAGAGGTAACGGTTAACGTGATAGTTTTGGTGGACCCGCCATCCTACTTGAAGAGGATTGGTGGGAGAGTTTGGAGGGAATGAACTATCAGAGGTAATCATTAACGTGATAGTTTTGATAGACCCGCCATCCTACTCGAAGAGGATTGGTGGGGGAATCTGAAGAAAACAGACTATCAGAGGTGATCATTAACGTGATAGTTTTAGTGGACCTGCCATCCTATTGGAGCGGATTGACAGGTTGATGGACTATCAGAGGTAAATGTTAACGTGATAGTTTTGTGGACCTGCCATCCTATTAAAGCGGATTGACAAGTTGATGGTCGTGATAGTTCTGGTAGATTTTATGGTTGATAGAGGTATTTTATTAAACATAACTCAGAAAATTTATTACTCAGAATCCAATGAACTACCAATAAACCAACCCCCAGTCTTGAACAAATACAAGGGGGAAAAAGGAAGACATGACACATCGCCTAGTGGGTCACTATCCATTGAATTTGACTATCAGAGGTAATTGTTAACGTGATAGTTGTTGGACCCGCCGTCCTACTGGAAAGGATTGACTTCAGCGGTCATAGTATCTTCCGGTTCTGACTGGGAAGAGTGAGCTTGGTTCGATTGCTCAGGAGAAGATTGGACTTGGTCCGATTGCTCGGGCTGATCCTGCCTACTTTGTTCTTCAGCTTTGATCCTGACAATAATCTTTTGAGCCTGTTCACCTTGAGAGATCAGTTGTCTCCAGAAACGGCATTCTGCAACCCCTATTCGAGCTAGGATGTTGGTCTGCAGGTTATGTCGGCAGGTCTCTACTAAGGTAGACTGTGTCATACCCGACGAACACCGGAGAGCCATGGTTCGGAACCTCTTGACGAAGGCTTTGACGGACTCCCTCTTCTTCTGCTTAGTGGAGAGAAGAGTATGGATGGAGACTTCTGTATCCTCTTCAAAGAATCTTGATAGGAAGAGTCTCTCTAGATCTGCCCACTTTTGGATACATCCCGCAGGCAGTTTCCTGAACCATTCAAAGGCAACTCCCTTGAGGGTGCCAATGAACAATCGAGCCAGAATGGCATTGTTTGATATCACATTTCTAGTCTGTGACTTGAAATGATAGATATGTTGGTTTGGTGATCCCGTGCCGTCAAAAGTTTGTAGCGTCGGGACCTCGAATTTTGGAGGATAAGGGGCCGCATCCCATTCGGCAGGATAAGGTCTGATAACTCTCTCGTCTTGGAGCTCGCTTCTGTTAGCAATGACATTTAGGCGTGCTTCCAATTCCTCGATTTTATCCGACTGAGGATTTTGCTCATTCTTAGCTTCTCTTCCTTCATCAGAGGAAGATTCTAGGTTGTGGGCTTCTTGATCAGAAGCCGTGTCATCAACCATTTTTCCCTTCCCTTTGCTTGTGTGAGGTTGGAACAAAGATGTTCTTTCCCTTCGGGAAGATTCTTGCCTGAGTGGCGAATCTGTCTTCTGAGATTTGGCCTTGTCTGCGACGAGTTGAGTCAACAGGGCCAGGAGTTCATTGATGGCCTCTTGCTGAGATTTGAGCATGGCCTCCTGCTCATCAAGTCTCTTTGTGAGATCTTCATGGTTTCCCGTCATATAGGCGGAGCTCTCATGTTCAACAAAAGAGCTTGATGATTGGGACTCTGCAATGGCTGAGTGTTCATCATCAGAATTGGTTCCCCTGGCTAACCTCCGATAGTTGACAGGAGGAATGGCTCCTGTTCGCGTCCGAGTGCGTTGGTAAATTCCTTCAAACTCGTTAGCGATTTCTCTGACGGTCGGTGAACGACTTGTCTCAGAGTCATCAGAACTAGGACCCGAGGTCTTCCCTCTGCTGATCACATTGATAGTGACCCCAGGATATTCGGTCTCTGGAGACTTCTTCCTGCGAGAACGTCGTCGTTGGTCGAGCAGAGCAACGTTCATAAATTGGTCGAACACCAATTGTTTGGCCGCATATAGGCAGCATTGACATCCAGAGAGGACCGTAGGAATCAGTCGTTCACATTGGAATGAACGAATGACTTGTTGCATCGGTCTTGCTCTCGATGTGAACTCTCTCAAGTCTGTTGTAAAGACTCGAGAATTTCTCACTGATTGTGAGGTTTGAATTGGAACCCCCAGTCCATGATTGGATAGGACTGGCTCTTGATGAACATGGACCTGGTTGAGATGCCTTGAATCCATAAACTTTTTATACCCGCCCCTCAACCTAGTCGCGCTACGCAGACTATTCGGGGGTCTCGCTGCCCGGTCAGCGAGCCGGGGGTCCAGGGGGCGGCGCGCCCCTGGCCAGGGGGTCCGGGGGGATGGTATACCCCCTGGCGGGGTTCGGGGCAGCACCCCAAAGCTCTACGGTATACACCAGGCGCGGTATTGGATTTAGAACTTGGGACGCGAAGGTCGCGTTTGGCATTTGATACGCGAAGGTCGCGTTTGGCACTTGAGACGCGAAGGTCGCGTTTGGCACTTGAAACGCGAAGGTCGCGTTTTGGTCTGGCGACATGAGGGTCGCGTTCTTCATTATCGACGCGAGGGTCGTGTTCTTTATTGTCGACGCGAGGGTCGTGTTTTGACTGGACAACGCGAAGTTGAAGTTCGCATTCAACGTAGACTTGAGGTCCGCGTTTTGGCTGTAAAACACGCCATTGAGGTCCGCGTTCAGTCTGGTTCTCACGAAGCTCATGTTTGGGCTCATAAACGCGAGGCTTGTGTTCTAAAGTAGAATCACGAAGTTCAGGGTCGCGTTTAGGCTCACGAACGCGAAGCTCGCGTTGGTTGGAAGATCGATTTTCTCGAAGTTGTGCTCGTCGCTGAGACCTTCTTCTTCGACGAGCAGCGTTCTTCTTGGCTTGTTTCAAAGCCTTAGCAGCAACGTCATTGACGTTTATGGAGCTCGTCTCCTCCATAGGCCGTTTATGGCCTGTGACACATTGTGCGGACGCGGAGGTGGGATATTCAACTCGCTGCGCGAGTTCAGCAGAAGCCGAGCCCGCTCCTGAAGCAGAGGGGCTGTTCAATGATTTTTGGCCAAAGGAGAGGACTTTCTTTGGCGTTTCATCAGCAGATTTGACCTCCTTGGAGATCTTGACATCACGCCTAGCCTTAGGACTAAGCGATCCAGAGGAGAGGGCTTCCTCGTATTTTGCTTGGTCGAACTCTACGACGAGAGTTTCAACAGTAGTTCCCATGAGGTGGACGTCGGACTGCGCCACCACTTCTTCGTCAGAAAAGCTAGTCCCCAGCAGAGTCGCCATCTTTTGTATGTGGGAAAAATTGCAGGGAAGAGAATAAAAGAAACTTGAATTGAATTCCTTTGATTCCGATTACAACTTGATTACAAAAGAGAAGAAAACAAATTTGGTTTTCTCCTTTGTTTAAAACTGGGTTCTTCAAGGTAGCGATGGAGTGCCTCCTTCGATTGTTTGCGCCGAAATTGCTCTCCGTTGACGATCTGACCGTCTCTTATCTCGTGGGAATGATGAACTTCTGTGAAAAGTTTTATGGATAACTCTTTAACGAGTTTAAGAACTCTGAACGAGTTAGAACTCTGTGAATAGAGTTGTTAGAACCGAAAATTCGGTTAATGACCAAGCAAATCTTCTGTCGTTGAAGAATCTTCTCAGATTTGATCTTCTGAGCTTGATTCAAAAATCCTATCTCCAAGGATTTTGCTGTTACTGCTGTTAAATCATCAAACCCGAGTGGTTGAGATCTTGAATCGCCTCCAAACCCGTGCGGTTCAGATGCTGAGAATCCAACCCTTTGCTTCGTTGGGTTTATTGAGTTTTTATAGGGGGATAAGAGGTTGTAACTGCCCTCTAAATCCGCTCCTACGTGGGTGTGATTTCCTCAGATCGTGGGGAAACGGTTCTGAAACCGTTCAACTCATATTTGAATGAGTCAAACGCCCACATTGGCGTTCAGGACTCTAACCTCGCGTCTTAGAATTGAGACGCGAGATTGGGTGTTGGCTGAACACCAATGAACGTGAGTGTCGCTCGCGTTTGATTTGTTGTAGCTTGGAAACGCTGGGGTCATGTGCACTTCCAGAATTATAACGCGGGGATGACTTCCGCGTTTTAGAAGAAGTTGGTTGACTTGTAACCTCTTCTGTAGAGCGTTGTAAAGACCATTGTTGAGTGATCTTCACCTTGGCTGCTCGAAAATATGAGAGTTGTCAGATTGTAACTCCCGATGTTGATTGTGAAGGCTGTTGATTAGAGCTTTCATCGGTTGTCATGAAGGTTGTCAGATTGTAACCTTCAGCGATCTACGTAAAAGTCTTCAAATTATAGCCTTCTGAAAGTCGTCAGATTGTAACTTCCATCATCGGTGTTTGATGGGGGATAAGCTATCTATTGTGATTTTTAGACAGCCTACAATTGACTACAAAGTCAATTGGAAAAAATTTCAATATTCCTTTTCAATGAGTCTCTCTTAGGTCAACTAGGATGAATGATTCAGATGTTTTATCTAATCATATATTTCTTCCTGGTTATAGTAAACCTTTAAATAATTCAAACAAACTTCGTCCAATTCCTAGGTTCATTGCACGTATCTTAGCGTATAACTTGTTTCCAAAAACTGAGAGTTTCTATTTCATTTTCCTAGACTTAGCAAAAGCTCTATATGCTATAATGGGAAATATTCAAGTTAATTGGGCTGAAGTTTACTTTGACGATCTTCTGACAATACCAAGAGTATTTCTTTCTTATGGTGCCTTTTTAACAAAAGTCTTTGACAAATTTCATGTGGATCTTTAATCTGAAAATTCTGTTGTGCTTTCAATTGAATTCTTTGATTCCAATGCCCTAACTAGGATGAAGTTAACAAATTTTGAAATTTAATAACAAAATCCTCAAGATGAACCTCATCCTCATCAAGAAGAAATTCCATAAGTTATTCTACAATCTTCAACTCAAGCAGGAACTTCTTCTAGTCAACCACCACCATCATTTCCTTCAGAACCTTCATGTTTTTCAGATGTGCAATACAACACACTATCTGCACGTATTTTTGAACTTAAAACTGGTCAAAGAGCTCTATATTCTCAGAATTCCTATATCATTAGTAATCAAGAAGAGCTAATCAAGACGTTTGATGACTTGGACACAAAGCTTAGCGCATATTTTCAAGGACAGCAACCTCCTCCAACACCTTAGAAGTCTATGCATGCATCATATTAGATTTGGATGTTTTAGTGTTTAGTTTCAAAACAATTATGTTCTTTTGTTAGTTATCTATGTTAAGTATCAAAAACTATGTAGTTGTGAGTTGTTATTAAGACATATGTAATATGTTATGTTGCTACAATGTCAAGTATGTTGATTGTGTGTTTACATTACTATGATGTTGTTTGGATAGTTAATATATGTGCTATATATTTTAAACAGATCATGGTGATGAACATTGTAGAACTTTTGGTCTTTATGGCAAGTTTTTGCCTACCTATTTAGATGGGTGAAGTTATGGACTATGTTCATAATCTGGATGATTTGTTTAAAGTATTAGCTCATGTTGAAGAAATAATATCATATTTAGCATAAATGTTTATCTCTTTTTGTTGATAACAAAGGGGGAGAAATGGTTATCTATATTAGATTTATGTATTGTTATAGACTCTAATTTGCATATATGTAGGGGGAGTAAGTATGGTTATTTAATAATGTTTAAACATGGTTATAAAATACATACTTATGCATAAATTATTTGTTATCATAAAAAATAGGGAGAATGTTGATTATCATATCTCCATGATATTATTTTGATGATAATAATTTATACAATGTGCGTTATACAAATGCACTAACTCTTATATGCAGCTTTCAATATCAAAATATGAACAAGTACAAGTTGAAATTCAAGGCATTATGAAGTGAAGAAGATGAAGAACATATGAGATAATGTATTTTATATTTTCTTTACTTAGAATTATTGTACAAGCCTTGATCACACACACACACACACACACATAATTATTAGAACACACTAACACAGACTTAGTGTGTTGGTTAACTATAGAAATCCCCTATGTTAACCATTAGAGTTGTAGTTAATAATTGAGTGTCAAAACATTTAATTCATATCATTTTCTAACTCTTAGTAGTCGACTAATGAGAATAGTAGTCGACTACTCATATATATGACTTAAATATAAGATTCTGTCAATTTACAGTATAGTCGACTAATTTGGATAATAGTCGACTACTCAAGTTTATGAAAGAAATATAAGTTTCTGTTATTTTACAGTATAGTCGACTAATTAACATTATAGTCGACTACTGAAGGCAAAATTCATTTTCTAAGTTTCTATCAAATTAAAGTATAGTCGACTAATGAACTTTATAGTCGACTACTGAGAAAGTTTTTAAATTCACAGAGTCTGTTTAAACTCAGTGTAGTCGACTACAGATACAGTTTTTCCAGAATTTAAAGTTTGAATTTATGACGGTTTATAGCCGTTTTTAAACGTTTTTAAAGTTTAAAAAATTATCTTTTCAAGGGCTATAAATAGGTTATTTGTTCAGAAAAAATACAGAGACTTACATACCCATAAGCTTTGATCTTTGTGCATTTTTTTAAGTTAAAAAACATTCAGATTTTGAGAAAAAGAAAAGATTCTGAAATTGCCTTTGAACATTATTCAAATTTTTATTGTTTAGGCAATTTACAGAAGTGAGAATCATTCCTAAGCCACTACTACACTACACTACAAATCAAGGCTTATAGAAATCGAAATTGTTGCTTCTAAAGTTCTCTCGGTTTGTGCGAGGTGTTAATCTCTTGGTTTAGAGATTAGTGTGTAAATTGGCAAAGTATTTGTCAATTGGTGTTGTAATTTGCAGGGACTTGCAAATTGGCCAGGTTTGCTTTTGATTTTGTAAGTTTATTCAAAATCATAGTGGAAACTCTCAAGCTGGATTTGCTTGGGGACTAGATGTACACGGATTGGTGGAACCAGTATAAAACTTTGTGTTTGTATTTGTGAATTTCTGAGATTGCCATTTTTCTTTACAATTTATAATCTACTTTGCATTAATTTTAAAAAAACAATATTCACTCCCCCTCTAGTGTTCTAGTGTATCTATTTCAGATCCTACATTTGGTATCAGAGCAAGGTGAAAGATGGCATCTACAAGTACATTACAATTCAAAGAAGGTCACCCAACAAATCGTCCACCAATGTTCGATGGTTTAAACTACAACTATTGGATGTGCCGAATGAAGATTTACCTTCAATCAATTGGCTACGAACTTTGGAACGTTGTGGAAACAAAATATGAAAAGCCAACAACTCTATTTTTAGAATTGACTACTTCACAAAGAAATAATGCAAAATTGGATTCAAAAGCAATGAATGCATTATTTTGTGCACTTGACAAGAATGAGTTCAATAGGGTGTCAACGGCCACATCTGCATACGATATTTGGCATACACTTGAGGTAACTCATGAAGGTACAAATAAAGTTAAAGAATCTAAAATTTCTGTTCTTGTGCACAGATTTGAATTGTTCAAGATGAAGGAAAACAAGACTATTGGAGAAATGTTCACAAGATTCACCGACATCACAAATTCTCTCATTGGTCTTGGAAAAACATATACACAAGTGGAGATGATAAGAAAAATACTTCGATCACTTACTCCACAATGGGAAAAGAAAGTTACCGCAATCGAAGAAGCTAATGATTTGTCAACTCTTACGGTTAAAAATCTTATCGGAAATCTTATGCCGTATGAAGTTCAAAATGAAAATAGAAAGAATGATGAAGAAACAAAGAACAAGAAAGTATTTGCATTCAATACTACTTCCGATAAAGAAGATTCAGATGATGATGATGAAAAAACAGGCATGTTTGCACGAAAATTTCAAAAATTAATAAAACAAGGTAATTTTAAATCTAAAAGTTTAATTTCAAATAACCCTCTTTGTTTTGTTTTAAGTGTAATAAACCAGGTCATATGAAGAAAGATTGTCCAATGTTGAAGAATAAACAAAAATCAAGTTATTTCAACAACTTCAACAATATTTAAAATTATAAGAAAATGAAAGCAATGGCAGTCACTTGGGATGATAGTAATGAGTCATCTTGAGATAAAGAAATTGAAGAAAAGGAAAGTGCTCACATGTGTTTTATGGCACAAGATAAAGTAAGTGACAATGAAAAACTTTTAGACGCTTTCAATGAATTATATGAAACTTTTGTGAGATTAAAGACTTCACATAATTTTCTTAAAGGTGAAAATAAAAGATTACTTGAAGAAGTTTCTGATTTAAATTCCTCTACTATTTCTAGGTCTCAAGTAATTGAATTGAAAGAAGAAAATTATTCTTTGTTTAAAGAAAATAAATGTTTATCTAATGAGAATATTTATTTAAAATCAGAATGTAATGTTTTAAAAATTCGCATTAATAGTTTAAATAAAGATATTTCTTCTTTTAAATCAAAATATGAGGATATATGTTTGAATGTAAGCAAATTCAATAAAGGTAAAGAAAATCTTAATAATATACTTTCTTTTCAAAAAGAATCACAAAAGACAAAAGGATTAGGTTTTCAATTTAATAAAAATAAATCAAAAAAAACAATTTTTGTAAAACCTTCTTGTGATTTGTATGAATATAGAAATGAAAATTTATGTAAAAAGAAATCAAAATTCTTTTCTATTTGGGTTCCAAAAGAATTAACTTCTTTACATAAGAATTGTTATATTTCTGATTTTATTAAAAATATTTGTTTATCAACTAACTATTTAGACAAATCAAATTCTTCATGGGTTTGGTTTCCTAAAGACTAATTTAAAGGACCCAACATAGTATGGGTATCAAAACTGTAAATGTTCATTATTTCAAGTACCCAAGAAAGATAGGTGAATTTTGGATAGTGGTTGCTCCAAACATATGACTAGAAACATACAATTGTTGTCATTTTTTCAAAACAAGGATGGTGATACCGTTACTTTTGGAGATAACAACAAAGAAAAAGTCATCGGTATTGGATCTGTCGGTAATCCAAACAAACCTATTATTGATAATGTTCTATTAGTTGATGGTCTTAATTATAATTTACTTAGTATTAGTCAACTTTATGATAAAGGTTTTAAAATTATTTTTGAAAAAGAATCTTGCTTAATTTATGATATTGATTTAATTACTATTATTTCTAAAGGCCATAGAAAGAAGAACATATATGTTTTATCTATGAAAAATATTTCAAATGAACATTATCTTATTGCATCATCTAATGATTCTATTTTATGGCATAAACATTTTGGACGTGTTAATTTTAAACACATTTCTAAGATTTCTAGAAATGATTCAGTAAATGGTTTAGCTAAGATGTCTTTTAAAAACTATTTTTGTGATGCATGTCAACAAGGAAAAATATACAATTCTTCTTTCAAATCTAAAATTGTAATATCTACAAGTAGACCATTAGAATTAATTCACATAGATCTTTTCGGTCCTTCTAGAGTAGTATCTTTAAATGGAAGTAGATATGCATTTATTCTTGTTGATGATTATTCTAGATTCACATGGGTAATTTTTCTTAAACATAAAAATGATGCTTTTAATGAGTTTTCTATTTTTTGCAAAAGAATTCAAAATCAAAAATCTACTTATATTATCTCTATACGTAGTGATCATGGAGGTGAATTTGAAAATAAATTATTCGCAAAATTTTGTGATAAACATGGTATATCACATCCTTTTTTTTCCTTATGCTGCTCCACAAAATAGAGTTGTAGAAAGAAAAAATAGAACTATACAAGAATGTGCTAGAACCATGTTGTGTGATAGTAATTTACCAAAATATTTTTAGGCAGAAGCTGTATCAACAGCTTGTTATGTATTAAACAGAGTTTTATTAAGACCTATTTTAAAGAAAACCTCTTATGAATTATTTTATAATAAAATTCCTAAAGTATCTTACTTTAAAGTTTTTGGTTGTAAATGTTTTATTTTAAACACAAAGGATAACTTAGATAAATTTGTCTAAATCTGATGAAGGAATTTTTGTTGGATATTCTAATCATAGTAAAGCATATAGAATATATAACAAAAGAACACTAGTTATTGAAGAATCTTTAAATATTTCATTTGATAAAAAAATTTCTAAACCACCCATTATTTTAAATAATGATGATGATATAATTGATACTATTCATGATACTCCAATGTTAGATATTACAAAAGATGATAATTTACAAAATGATTTACCTAAAGATTATGTAGAAGTTAAAAATCATCCACATGATTTAGTTATTGGAAATATTTCTGATAAAGTAACTACTAGATCTCATTTTAATTTGATTGCTCATAATGATTTTATTTCAACTATTGAACCTAAAAATATAAAAGAAGCCTTACTTGATGATTTTTAGATAATTACAATGCAAGATGAACTAAATCAATTTACTAGAAATAATGTTTCGGATCTTATACCAAGACCTCAAAATAAATCTATTATTGGAACAAAATTGATTATTAGAAATAAATTAGATGAATCTGGTCAAGTTGTTAGAAACAAAGCTAGATTAGTTGCTCAAGGTTATAATCAAGAAGAAAGAATTGATTATGATGAAACTTATGCACCTGTTGCTCGTTTAGAATCAATTAGAATTTTACTTGTATTTGCATGTTTTATGAATTTTAAATTATTTCAAATGGATGTTAAAAGTGCATTTCTGAATGGTTTTATAAAAGAAGAAGTTTTTGTAGAACAACCTCCAGGTTTTGAACATGAAAGTTTTGCAAATCATGTTTTTAAACTTAAGAAAGCTTTATATGGTCTTAAACAAGCACCTCGTGCTTGGTATGATAGATTAAAGAAGTTTCTTTTAACTTCAGGTTTTAAAATTGAAAAAGTTGATTCAACATTATTTATTAAGAAAATAAATAAAGATATTTTACTAATCCAAATATATGTAGATAATATTATTTTTGGTTCTACTAACAACAATCTTTATCAAGAAATTGCTAAGACTATGCAGGATGAATTTAAAATGAGTCATATGGGTGAACTGAATTTCTTCCTTGGACATCAAATTAAACAATTAAAAGAAGGAATATTCATCAATCAAAGGAAGTATGTAAAAGATTTACTCAAACGCTTCGGAATGGAAAATACAACAAGCAAACCAACACCAATGAGTACTACTACATCACTTGACAAAGATGAAAATGGTAAGAATGTTGATCAAAAGCTTTATCGATGTATGATTGGATCACTTCTTTATATTACTGCAAGTAGACCTGATATTATGTTTAGTGTATGTTTATGTGCTAGATTTTAATCTAATCCTAAAGAATCACATCTTAAAGCAGTGAAAAGAATTTTTAGATATCTTAAAGATACTACAAATTATGGTTTGTTTTATCCAAAATATAGCACATTTGATTTAATTTCATATAGTGATGCTGATTTTGTCGGATGTAAATCCGATAGAAAAAATACAAGTGGAACATGTTATTTCTTAGGACATTCACTTGTATCTTGGTTTAGTAAAAAGTAAAATTCAGTATCATTATCAATAACTGAAGCTGAATATATTGCTGCAAGTCTTGCATGTGCTCAAATTTTATGGATGAAACAAACATTATTTGATTATGGCATAAATTGTCCCATATCATCCATAATGTGTGACAATTCTAGTGCAATTAATTTATCTAAAAATCCTATTCAACATTCACGTACAAAACACATTGATATTAGGCATCATTTCTTACGTGATCATGTGCTTAAAGGTGATATTTCATTAGAATTTATACCTACTGATAAACAAATTGCAGATATATTAACAAAACTCTTAAAAGAAGAAATTTATGTTAAATTAAGAAGGGAATTAGGTATATGTTCAATTGAAGATTTAAATTAAAATTTTAAAACAAACTCATATGCATACATACCTTTAATAGTCGACTAATTTGACCTATAGTCGACTACATCCACAAGCATTGCATATAAGGTTTTCTGTGAATTACGGTGTAGTCGACTAATTTCACCTATAGTCGACAACTCTGAGTTAAAATCTAAAAAGCAACTTTCTGTCGATTACAGTGTAGTCGACTACTTTACTTACTAGTCGACTACTAATACTGAATTCACGGTTTTATAGTTTTAAAGCTTATTTGATTTTTACTTTTAATCAAACCCAAAACCCAACACCCGTTTTATTTAAGTAGAGTTCATCTCAACCATAGATTTTTAACTCTATCAATCCTAGCCACATATCTAAGATAAAATCTTCACCTTTTATTTATTTTATAATTAAATCTGGACCATACAATGCAATTCTTTTAAAAAAGAAAAGATAAAAAATCTAAAAACTACCCACTAACCTATCCTAAATTGATTCTTCTTCTTCCTCTCCTCAGAACCCACTGATTCAAAGTTAGGGCATCATCCTTCTTCTCAAAACTTTCATCAAGTTCATCATTTTCTGATGTCTGACAAGTTCTGTAGTCAACTACACCAAGTAATAGTCGACTAATCTAGGGTTTCAACAGTCTGTGGTAAATTTCTCAACTTGATCTTCGTATCTTCTATTATTTTTCTGTTTCATCATGTCTAGAGCTAAGAAAGCTAAGCAAATTCATACTAATGTTAACGATGAAATCATCATTTACTTAAAAAGTCCTGATTTACTTGAAGAATTTAACAAAATATCCACTTTTGAAGTTCTTACAGGACGATTTGTGAAATTTGATGATTTTATTCCCTAGAACTATGGATCATATTTTGATAATGTTGGATTACTTGAATTATTCTCTGCTAAAAATAGAAAACTCACATATCCTTTTCTTGTTCAATTGTTCTATACTAATATAGAACATGTTGGAACTATTGGTAGTACTGAAAAACTTAAAACTCTTATTAAAGGAATAGAAATTGAATTGACTACAAAGTCAATTGAAAAAAATTTCAATATTCCTTTTTAAGGAGTCTCTCTTAGGTCAACTAGGATGAATGATTCAGATCTTTTATCTAATCATATATTTCTTCCTGGTTATAGTAAACCTTTAAATAATTCAAACAAACTTCGTCCAATTCCTAGGTTCATTGCACGTATCTTAGCATATAACTTATTTCCAAAAACTAAGAGTTTCTATTTCATTTTCCTAGATTTAGCAAAAACTCTATATGCTATAATGGGAAATATTCAAGTTAATTGGGCTGAAGTTTACTTTGACGATCTTCTGACAATACCAAGAGGGTTTCTTCCTTATGGTGCCTTTTTAAAAAAAGTCTTTGATAAATTTCATGTGGATCTTCAATCTGAAAATTCTGTTGTCCGTTCAATTGAGTTCTTTGTTTCCAATGCCCTAACTAGGATGAAGTTAATAAATTTTGAAATTCAATAACAAAATCCTCAAGATGAACCTTATCTTCATCAAGAAGAAATTCCACAAGATATTCCACAATCTTCAACTCAAGCAGGAACTTCTTCTAGTCAACCACCACTACCATTTCCTTCAGAACCTTCATGTTTTTTAGATGTGCAATACAACACACTATATGCACGTATTCTTGAACTTGAAACTGGTCAAAGAGCTCTATATTCTCAGAATTCCTATATCATTAGTAATCAGGAAGAGCTAATCAAGAAGTTTGATGACTTGGACACAAAGCTTAGCGCATATTTTCAAGGACAGCAACCTCCTCCAGTACCTTAGAATTCTATGCATGCATCATATTAGATTTGGATGTTTTAGTGTTTAGTTTCAAAACAATTATGTTCTTTTGTTAGTTATCTATGTTAAGTATCAAAAACTATGTAGTTGTGAGTTGTTATTAAGACATATGTAATATGTTATGTTGCTACAATATCAAGTATGTTGATTGTGTGTTTACATTACTATGATGTTGTTTGGATAGTTAATATATGTGATATATATTTTAAACAGATCATGGTGATGAACATTATAGAACTTTTAGTCTTTATGGCAAGTTTTTGCCTACCTATTTGGATGGGTGAAGTTATGGACTATGTTCATAATCTGGATGATTTGTTTGAAGTATTAGCTCATGTTGAAGAAATAATGTCATATTTAGCATAAATGTTTATCTCTTTTTGTTGATAACAAAGGGGGAGAAATGGTTATCTATATTAGATTTATGTATTGTTATGGACTCTAATTTGCATATATGCAGGGGGAGTAAGTATGGTTATTTCATAATGTTTAAACTTGGTTATAAAATACATACTTATGCATAAATTATTTGTTATCATCAAAAAGGGGGAGAATGTTGATTATCATATCTCCATGATATTATTTTGATGATAACAATTTATACAATGTGTGTTATACAAATGCACTAACTCTTATATGCAGCTTTCAATATCAAAATATGAACAAGTGCAAGTTGAAATTCAAGGCATTATGAAGTGAAGAAGATGAAGAACATATGAGATAATGTATTTTATATTTTCTTTACTTAGAATTATTGTACAAGCCTTGATCACTCACACACACACACACATAAATATTAGAACACACTAACACAGGCTTAGTATGTTGGTTAACTGTAGAAATCCCCTATGTTAACCATTAGAGTTGTAGTTAATAATTGAGTGTCAAAACATTTAATTCATATCATTTTCTAACTCTTAGTAGTCGACTAATGAGAATAGTAGTCGACTACTCATATATATGACTTAAATATAAGATTCTGTCAATTTACAGTATAGTCGACTAATTTGGATAATAGTCGACTACTCAAGTTTATGACAGAAATATAAGTTTCTGTTATTTTACAGTATAGTCGACTAATTGACATTATAGTCGACTACTGAAGGTAAAATTTATTTTCCAAGTTTCTGTCAAATTACAGTATAGTCGACTAATGAACTTAATAGTCGACTACTGAGAAATTTTCTAAATTCACAGAGTCTGTTTAAACTCAGTGTAGTCAACTAATCTGTCTTGTACTCGACTACAGATATAGTTTTTCCAGAATTTAAAGTTTGAATTTATGACTGTTTATAGCCGTTTTTAAACGTTTTAAAGTTCAAAAAATATCTTTTCAAGGGCTATAAATAGGTTATTTGTTCAGAAAAAATGCAGAGACTTACATACCCATAAGTTTTGATCTTTGTGTATTTTTTTAAGTAAAAAAACATTCAGATTTTGAGAAAAAGAAAAGTTTCTGAAATTACCTTTGAACATTACTCAAATTCTTATTGTTTAGGCAATTTACAGAAGTGAGAATCATTCCTAAGCCACTACTACACTACACTACAAATCAAGGCTTATAGGAATTAGAATTGTTGCTTCAAAAGTTCTCTCGGTTTGTGAGAGGTGTTAATCTCTTGGTTTAGAGATTAGTGTGTAAATTGACAAGGTGTTTGTCAATTGGTGTTGCAATTTGCAGGGACTTGCAAATTGGTTAAGTTTGCTTTTGATTTTGTAAGTTTATTCAAAATCATAGTGAAAACTCTCAAGCGGGATTTGCTTGGGGACTGGATGTACACCGGATTGGTGGAAGCAGTATAAAACTTTGTGTTTGTGTTTGTGAATTTCTAAGATTGCCATTTTTTTTTGCAAATTATAATTTTTTTTTAAAATAAATTTAAAAAAAATCATTCAACCCCCCCCCCCCCCCCCCTCTAGTGTTCTATTGTATCTATTCCAAATCCTACAGAGGCGGTGGTGGTAATGTTGTTTGGTTGGTTTGGTGATTGGGAGATTTCTTTTATTGAGCATATAATGAAATTGACAATGTTGTTTGATTTGTTTAATAATGAGGATATTTTTTAAGCTACTTTTGATCTTGTGTGATTGCATTTTTTGGCTCTTGAAAAGGATGTGAAAATGGGTAATTTGGGTTTGGATTGAAGATTTGAATCTTCCCTTACTGGTTGATATCTTTCAGTTCCTTTCTTTTTTACACCCTTAAGAAGTTGGACCTTTTTGTTCCTCATCTTATCTGTAATCTCTCTAGAAAGGATGGTGCCTTAACTCTATGTACGATCTTTTCTAGTGGAATTTGGGAGTTGTTAGTAGGTTTAGTATGCTCGAAAGGCAAGGATTTTGACTAGATAAATAATTAGGGGTGAGCGTAGTTCGGTTCAAACCGAACAAACCGACCAAATTAGCCGAAATTTAACAGTTCGGTTTGGTTTTTATTAGAGTTCTGTTTGGGTCGGGTTGAAGTTTTTTCAACCCGAACTGACTGAACCGACCGAATTGTATTACCCATTCTAATTACTATTTACATCCGTTTAAACCCGACCAATTATAGTTTGTATAGAGTTACTTCTATGCAGCTTGATATATTTTTCTCTCACACGACCTGATAGCGATAAAATACCCTAACAATAGTGTCCTCTCCAATTCTAGGGCTTTCATCTCTAGTTTTCTATTCCTCTCTATTACATATTCGGTTCTTCTACTTTGGACCAATCCACTTTGGAGGTAAGAAACTTAAACCATAATGGTGATTCTAACCTTTTCCTTGTTTTTCTCCTCGATTGATACATTTTTGGATCAGTCTTCTCTTTGGATCAGATTTATAATTTAATAGAAACTATACCTAACATCCAAGTTATTACATATTTTTTATTTACTATGTCTATCAGATTAGATCGATCACTTTAATTCTTTATGTAAGTTTTCTCTAAAAAATGTATGTAATCTTTGGTAGGAATAAGATTTTGATTTCTACATCTAATATTCAATAACATTTAATAGTTTATGAATTTCAATAAATTAGAGTGTAAGAGACTTTTTTCTTCGTCAACAGATTAAAGGTGAAATTGAATTTGGACATAACATTTGTACCTAAGTAAAAACCGAACAAACCGACCCGAACTGAACCGAACCGACTTGAATCGGTTCGCTTCGGTTTTGAATGATAGGAAATTCGGTTCGGTTTGGCCAAATTTGGCCAGAAACCAAACCGACTAACCGATTACACATGCCTAGATATATTGTTTAAATTCAAAGGGATGAAAAGAAGAAGATAGTGGTTTAAATGAGTTTGGATTTGAGTTTGTGATTGATGGGTTTAAGGTTTCTAATGGATATGAGTTAAATTAATAATTGGTTTTGATTTATAAGCAGAGGACTATAATGGTCAATCCACTAAAAAAGTCAAAATTAACCGAATATTCCCTAAAATTTTAACACCAACTAACTACAGTATTAATATATACACTAATAGTATTTGATGGACTAATAGTAAAATGTAAATATTTAAAGAAATATTATTAAAATAATAATGATTTAAGGGACTAATATCGAAAACTCACTTTAATAAAAGAGTATATTTTAGGACTAAAGATGAACTTCATCCTTTTATTTCATTTTAATTTTTATTTATTTATTTATTTTTGCTCACCTAGTGACATGTTAGAGTTGATGGTGTTAATATGAGGATAAAATAAGAATTTTTTAAGTAAGATTTAGTAGAATAAAAAATTTCAAGGGGGTTATGTGCAATAAGTCCTAAAGTTTAGGAGGCTTAGTGGAATAAAAAAATTGAGGGAGCTTCAATGCAACTCCCCTAAAGTTTAGGGGTTTTTCTATAATTAATCCAAATAATTACTGGCGACTGAAATCTTGTCTTAACCTTTTGTTTTCTTTCACCGGCAACACTCGGTCCATATTAGTAAAAGGGGAAGCATTATGATCACCCTTTCTCAGAATTATGTCGTTTTAAGTTAAAGGTCGGATCTTGAAAAGACAAAACGAGAATTTTTTTTCAAATAAGATTTAGTGAAACAAAAAATTTCAAGAGGGTTATGCGTAGTAAGTCCTAAAGTTCAAGGGGCCTTAATGGAATAAAAAAGCTTGAGAGAGGTTAAGTGCAACTTCCCTAAATGTCTAGGGGTTTTCTATAATTACTCCAACCAATTCTTGGCAACTAAAATCTTGTCGTTTTTTTTATTTAGCCCCTTTCACTGGCAACACTTGGTCTATTGTTTTAAGTTAAAGATTGGAATCTTGAAAGGTGGTAATTTCTCAATGAAAGTTAAAAGTGGAATTAAACTGTCACACCCCAGGCCACCCCGAGCCCGTTGACATGATGTTAGTCGTGAGACCCACATAATTGACTCTCAAACCCATCATTCAAATCATTCAATCACTCAATCAATACCCGACGCAAGAGAATATCTTAGATCATCTCCAACGTAGCGGCAAAATGCAGCAAAAAGTGTATTTGCCGATGCGTTTGAGCTCCAACCCAGCGACAATTTCCGCTACATTTTAGCGGTGATGAACAGCGTGACGCCATATTTGGCGTCGCACTGTTCATCATCACATTACTGTTTTTTTATTTTTTATTTTCAATTTTTTATTTTTTACCTCATACTTTTATGTATTTACAATTTGACCCCAATTATTTTATTAAATGTATAAAACAACCCCAATAATATTTAAATTTTATAATTTTACCCCAATTGTATAATTTGGATAAAATAAATTATTTTTTAAAAATAAAAATAATACTAAAATTTAAAAGACATTATTATTAATTATAATATTAAAATCTAGACATTATAAGTAAAGTCCCATGAAATATAAAGAGCAACCCTAATACATAATTCAAATATAAATTACATGTCTGAAATACATAACATATAAAAACTGACACGCATAATATAAAACTTTATTAAAATAAAACATAAAATACAAACTAAACATATAACATTACATAAGATGGACAAGCAACTCTCAATAATCTGGTAGATCGGATCTAGAGTGTCCAATATCATTGAAATAATTACCAAAATTAGAAGCAGACCCTTGTTCTTGTTGATTTTTTTTTGTATTATTTTAATCTGTGGAGCTCGAACGTAGTCACACACGTTTGGATCAGCAATGGAATTCAAATCTTTCGTTATAATTTTCCATTCATCTCTATCTTTTTTCATGGCTATCTTTTCTCGTTCGATATCAAATGTTACTTGCTTGTCCAAGCTCGTCTTGTCTAACCTGTCTATAAGTCGGTTGTTATTTGTATCGATGGAGTTCACTACACTTGACTCATGATCATCATTTTTCCTTTTCAATTTGGCTTTTTTTACCCCAATAGGTCGTTCAGATGGAGTAAATGATGACAGTCCAGGAGATGTTGATATAGGAGATTTCGGAGTGGGATTATCTGATTGTGACGAGTCGAAGTTCACACTTTGGGGTTGTCTTCAACCAACTTGTCTTGTTGTGGGGACATCATCTTTAAATTTTTTGAGATTTTTAACCATATTCCAGACATAATCAAATTTGAAACCTTTTTCATACTTTGGTTCTTGCATAGATAACATCTTTGCTCGAACTAACTGCAAATTATAGTGAACATCAAGTTATGTATTTTAATAAAACGATAATTAATAGAATACTTACAATATCTTCATCTGAAGCACACTTAGATTCAGATTTTCTACTTGTCCCAAGCACGCATTCAATTTCCTTACTTCATTACTTATGATTTACATTCGAGAACTAATTGATCAGCTCGTACGCACCTCAAAATGCTGATCTCGAAGTTCATTGTATATGTTCTCCACACGAGACCAAAATGCATCTCGAGACTGGTTTCTACCGATAATAGGATCTTGAGAAATATCCAAAAATACTTGACAAAGGAGCACATCTTCAGTAACCGTGTATCCAGATTATCGAACATATATTTTTTTTTTGTAAAAATCGGTTGGTTTGGAGATTAGAAATATTTTGAAGAAATACTTCGAATTGGATGGTTTGAAGTAGAATTCGTGAATATTATTTATAGCCAATCCAATTTTTTTTTTTTTTTTTTGAATTTGAATTTGAATTTGTCGGTGGTCAACATTTGAAATTGAATCGTTGTGTACAAACTGATCAGCTTTACACATTGTCCAACTTTGTCGATGTGAATCATTTTTTGAAATCAGGTCAGCTTTACACATTGCCCAACGTATACACAATTCAGCTTTCCTTGAATTGTGTGAAAGCTTTATACGAATGTGAATCGTTTTTTGAAATCAGGTCAGCTTGACATATTGTCCAACTTATATACAGCCCAGCTTTCGTTGAATTGTGTGAAAGTTTTATACGAGTGGGAATTATTTTTTGAAATTAGCTCAGGTTTACACATTCTCCAACGTATACATAGCTCATCTTTCCTTGAATTTGGTGAAAGCTTTATACGAGTGTGAATCATTTTTTGAAATTAGGTCAGCTTGACACATTATCCAACGTATACACAGCTCAGCTTTCCTTGAATTGTGTGAAAGTTTTATACGAGTGGGAATTATTTTTTAAAATCAGCTCAGCTTTACACATTGTCCAACGTATACACAGCTCAACTTTCCTTGAATTGTGTGAAAGCTTTATACGAGTGGAAATCATTTTCTGAAATCAGCTCAGCTTTACACATTGTCCAACGTATACACAGCTCAGCTTTCCTTGAATTATGTGAAAGCTTTATACGAGTGGGAATCATTTTTAAAAATTAGCTCAGCTTTACACATTGTACAACGTATACAGCTAAGCAAATTTGAATTTTGTGACAAATTGATAACAGCTGGAAAGCATTTCCTGAAATTAGCTCAACTTTACACATTGTTCAATGTTTACAGCTAAGCAAAGTTTTATAAATAGCATACTAGATTAGGTACATCAACATAATTACTTGTTGTTGTGTTAAAATTATTATTCTCAATTTCTGCATACTTCAGTCATTCTTTTCTTACTTTAAAAATGAGTTTCGATGCTGCAGGTCCATCGTATTTATCATCATCTTCATCTTTGGATGATGATAATTTTCTGTCCAATATCATTACAGAGATTGATGAAACCGAAGAAGAAATTTGTGAGTACATCAACAACAACATGATCCTCGCTAATAATTTACGTCAATAAAACTACCAACCGATCCATGGTGGCTCGATTCCTGGTCATGCAGTGATCAACCGCGATCGAGAAACTGCGCATCAGAATTTGGTCATAGATTACTTTGCCGATAATCCACGTTTTGGAGAAGATATGTTTCATCGTTGATATTGAATGTCAAGAAGTTTGTTCCTTCGTATTGTTGATGCAGTGAAAGATCATGACTATTACTTCCAACAACGAAGTTTGTTCCTTCGTATTGTTTCATCGTTGATATTGAATGTCAAGAAGTTTGTTCCTTCGTATTGAATGTCAAGAAGTTTGTTCCTTCATATTGTTGATGCAGTGAAAGATCATGACTATTACTTCCAACAACGAAGTGATGGACTTGGTAGAATGGGATTATCACTGTTACAAAAAGTAACAACTGTTTTTTGTATGTTGGCATACGGTCTACCAGCTGATGCTACGGACGAATGCGTTAAAATAGGTGAATCAACAGCAATTGAAAGTATAACAAAATTTTGTCGTGCTATGGTGAAAATATTCGCAGAGCGATATCTACGAACACCTAACGCTAATGATATTTCTAGGCTACTCTATATTGGTAAAAAAACATGGTTTTCCAAGAATGTTAGGAAGTCTTGATTGTATGCATTGAAAATAGAAAAATTGTCCAACGGCATGGTCTGGGCAATACGCAGGACGTAGTGGGTCACCAACTATTATCCTTGAAACTGTGGCAGATTATGATCTTTGGATATGACACACATATTTTGGTATGTCAGGCACCAATAATGATATCAATGTGCTTGAGTCATCTAATCTTTTCTCTAATCTAGCTCAAGGTATTTCTCCTCCTGCTCACTATGTTATTCAAGGAAAAGAGTATAATATGGGTTACTATTTGCCGATGGTATATATCCAAAATGGACTACTATTTTACAAACAATCCAACAGCCATAAGTTAGGAAGAAAAAATATTTCGCCATGAAACAGGAAGCATGTAGAAAGATGTAGAGCGTGCGTTCGGAATTCTCCAATCACGATTTGTAATTGTGGCAGGATCAACACGTTTTTGGAAAAACATGTATTACATGACATAATGATTGAATGCATTATTATGCACAATATGATAATCGAGGATGAACGTGACATTTATGCACCAATTCAAGAAGTAAGTGAAGCACCAACACCAGAAGTTGATATTGTAGCAGATAAAACTACAAGATTTACTCAATTTATTGCACGTTACAGACAAATCAAGGATAAAGATGCTCATATTGCGCTTCGTAATGCATTGATAGATCATTTATGGAAGGAATACACTATTTCAGATAGTTAAGTGCATATTAAATTTGTAATTTTTACATTGTTGTTAATGTTTAATTATTTTCTTGTATTTTATTTTCTGTTGTGTTCTTAAATATAATATTTTGGCAATATCAATAATAAAAATATAATATTTTAGCAATCAAGTTATTTTAATTAATAAAATAATATTTTATTGTTTTATTAGTTTAATTTTTTAAATAATAAATCATTTTGTTTGAAAAATATGTGAAAAAATAAAATTTGATATGTGGGGTTAATTGTTGAAATAGTTAAAAATATAGGGAATAAAAATAATAATATAAAAATTAATATACTGAGAATATTCTTTTTTGGTGTAAAACATGGTGCAATGAGTTAAAGATGAATTACTGTTAGATGTGACTTTTGCACCATTTTGGTGCGATTGGTTGGAGATGCCCTTAGCGTATCACAAAACCGTGTCCTAGAGGAAATTTAATCATATTGATTAATTGGATTTGGCTACTTAGTACTGACCTTTGCCCGGCTAGAATTAAATACATCGACTTAAACATTTCATTGAGAGGACCACATTTGAGATTATCCCAAACTCTGTCGAGCATCAATAGGCAACGTGGATTTCCTAATGGCTGATAATGCGCCATCTTCACAGCCTTATTTAGTCTAAATTTGTACCCCTTGCATTCAATTTATAGCACAATGCTGATTGGGAGTGTTATTTCTTATCAATGATGTTAGCAAAGAAAGAGCTTTCTTTCTTCTTTTCTCATTAATGGATGGTCGGGACTTGAGAGAATAGCGCAGGACGATATGTCACGGTCACAATATGAACATGAGGAAAGCTCGTCAGCCTCTCCCTTCGGGGCCTGTTTGGTTGATTTCCTAAAAACCAAAAGATGTAAATGAAAAGGTGGAAATCTCATAAAGTGCAATTTTATCCATTTTCATCCCTAAAACTCACCCACAACATCCAATAAAATATTATTTTCATCCAACAACTCATCCACAACATCTAATAAAATTTTATTTTCATCCAACAACTTATCCACCACATCTAATAAAATATTATTTCCAGCCACAACATCACTCAACTCATCTCATCTCATCATTTCAAATCACTCACATCATCCTATAAGATGGTGTCAACTCATCTCATCTCATTAACATTTCATTTCCACTCATTTCCTCTCAAAAGCTAGGAAAACAATTTCTTTAAGTGTGAGTCACATCATTCAATAATATAATGACAACCCATCTCATCTATTTTCTTATTTTTAAGAATGAACCAAACAAAAGAAAACAACCTATCACAGGAAATATGTTTCTTATAATTCATTTCCTTATTTTTTTTCGCCAAACAAACAACATCCAAATAAGTTTTCTTAAAAAATCACTTACATCATCCAATAATAAGGTGACAACTAGTATCATCTCATCTCCAATTCTTTGATTTCCTTCTTTTTTTAGCCAACCAAACATTCCCAAAATAATTTTTCTTAGAAATAGTTTTTCATTTCTTTGATTTCCCATTTTTTTAGGCAAACAAACAGCCCCTCAGAGGAAATTAAAAAGGATGAGGTTACTAATTTGAATTGCTCATCTATAGGAAAAATATAACTCGTATGCTTAAGGACTTGTTATATATTGGATTATTACAGGCTTTTTTTTTTCTTTTCCTCCTCCAAGACTTCACATGATCTGTCAATGATTTTGGCGTCATTTTGCATGATATAAGCTTAACTGCGATCCTTCAGCAGAAAAATAATCCTCTGAGTAAATCTATATATAAAGCTCAATTTTACTTGGAAAATAAGTCCAACTGAAATGATGAAGGTCAGCTAGCACATCCTATCAAGTGACTAAATAATCTTGCCATTTGTATTGATTGCTTTACCATGAAAAAATAACCATCAATTAGATCCCATGCAAAACCAACTCCTTTTTACTATTTCCTCCCTTAGGTTGTGGTCCAAGCATTCATTAAAATCTTGCACAAAAACTTAAATGTGGGAGCCATAATTTAACATGTGGTATCTCCCAGCTCGTTTTACTTTTTTTATGTCAAATATTTCTAAAAAGGTGCAAACCAAACTTATTGTAAGATCAAGTTGCCTGGGGCAATCAAGGACTTCCATCGGAAGCCATAGATTAATCAATATTTTTTTGAACTTAAAAAAAATATTGGGTGTGTCTTGACAACTCAAGTCATAATAAGTTGTCAAGTTCACTGTTGCCTCTCACCACTAGTCTATATCTAATCAACTCGTTCCCTGTTATGATTATGACTCATACACATTTTGTGGAGAAATGATAGAGGCACACCCTCGAGCTCACCTCCAACCTCCACCCCCCCCCCCCCCCCCCCCCGAAGGGTAAAAGAGGGGCCACTTAAGATTTTTTAAAAAAATTTAAATGGGCCCCCTGCACTGTAGATATAGAGGAGTGTGGTCGGAGGTGTGCCCGAGGGTGTGCCTGTAGCGCCTCCCCATTTTTTGGACTGATTTTAGAAAACCCTGTCACCTCAGAAAACCCTCTCAACTATTTTAACTCTACAAAACCCCCCTCAATTGTGAAGTTGTTGTAGATAGCCCCCTCAACTTTCGAAATATTATTTAACCCCCTTCAACTTTTCTACATAACCCCCTAAATTGATATAATTAATTTAAATCTAAAGGAACAAATGATTTAAAATGATCATACTATCCCTAAGACATTAAATTTTTTAACCATAGTGTTCCATTTTTAACTTTTTTTTGGTTAAAAATAACTTTCGTCCAACTTCATTGCTATGTTTATGTGCAAATCTAATATTTTTTTCTTTCTTTTTTGAAACACTAAACTTCTTTTATTTTCTACTTATCCATGCCTGTAATGTTTGAAACAATTAATTTTTTTTGAAAATTAGTTTCCTCATCAAAATCCATCGAATTGAAGTCTAATATTTTGATTAAGTCGGGTTTTTAAACTCACATGCATGAATTTTTTTTAAACAAGGGTATTTTAGTCATTGTTTCAAATTAATAGTATTAGGGGGGTTATTTGAAAAAAACTTGAAAGATAAAGGGGGTATTGTGAGAAACCCGTAGTTACGGGGGGTTTAGTCATATTTTGAAAGTTGAGGGGTGTTATCTACAACACCCTCAAAGTCTTCTAAAGATAAAATAGCTGAGAGGGGATTTTCTGAGACAAGCATCATAGTTGAGGGTTTATTTTTAAAATTAACCCCTTTTACCCTTTTCGATCAGTTAGTGTGCATATGAGGGAATCAATCCTTACATCTATTTTTGTATGTGTATAAGAGAGAGACAAATAGGTCATCTTTGGATATTAGGTTGATAACTTGCCACGTGATGGCAAGCTAGTGGAATCACCAATGACTGATCAATGCGATCATAATCTGCAGGGCTGTCTTTAATGTGAAGTAGGTAGGTCCTTGACTACATACCCCTCGCATACAATAACAGTGTTTTGTACCCTTCACAGAAATTAAATTTCCAGGCATTTAAAATTTCCCATTTTCCCTCTTTAGTCTACACGTTACTGCTACTTGTTTGTGTAGATTACATGAGAAATAAGAGAAACCCCCTTCCATGGCCACTAATGGAACGATTAATTTTATGACCGAGTTTCGTTCTTCAAGCGTGTGCATATTGATGTTTGAACTTGAGCAAACGTCTAGAAACAAGAAAATCAAATGTTTGTATCATTAAAAGGAAGGAAATGGATTTGAAGTTCATGACAAGTTTGGAAAGTTAAAAGGAAGGAAATAGCTAGCGGAAAAGTAGTTTTCGGGTAAAGTAAAAAAAACGATCATTTTTATCATGAAAAAAATGATGGTTAACTCATTATGCAATAGGAGGGGGACACCTCACATGTCTCCCCTGTTGGTCCCATATTTTTGATCCCTGTAGCAAAGCACTTTTATCATTAACCTAGAATTTCTGCTTTTGGATGTTTGTATGGATGTCTTGCAACCAAATTAGACTACAAAACTAGCGGTTTCATTAATTAACGTAGCTGAGTTTTTTTTAATGTTTTTAGATGAAGGTCCCTTGGAAAAACAATGTGTAATGAATAGTTTTTCTCGCAATTTACCACTTCTTCCTCTTATTTCTAAGAACCGGCATACTTTCTCAAGCCTAGAGAGATTATAGGCTTGGTGATTAATTATTTTCTTGAAGAAGTTGATTTTATTTATTAATTCTATTCTCCCTCTCTGGCTACTATTCCTCCAGTATCAGCCAGTACCACATCAAAATCTGCAAACTGAAAGCTCAATTAATGTCCACCCATGTGTTCTTCAGTCTTCAATTGCATGGCAACCAACTTTGAGTCCATCACAAAAGCTGTAAATTGGTGGTTTTGCACTTCATTATGCTGGCCCTCAAAGGGTAACCCAGATCCAATGCGGCATTAACTGCTCTCATTTATCGCGTGGGTCATCGGGATCTTTGGTCAGGAGCCCAGAGTTTGCTCTACTCCTCCTCTACATGTGAAGAGGAAATGGCCATGCAAACTACCCACCATCCTCTTCCCATCTCACTTTGAATTCTCAAACTCCTGAGTTCGGAGAAAATGGTCACCAAACAGCTAGCACCCCATGTGGGATTTTTATTAGGGGTTAATTGCGCATTGAAACCCCGCAGCACCGCTAGTTCGAACCTATTACCCCTCTGGTTTTGTTGCTGAAGGGACTCCCGAGTGAACGTTTTCGATTCTTTTACCTTCGAGGGGTCTATTTATCAAACAAAAGAAATTTTTTGTTTGTTCGAGGGTAAAAGAGTGAAATAATTCCCCTCAGGGGTCGACCTGCAGCAAGAAAAACAGAGGGGGGCAGTAACTTCGAAACGGCGATACTACAGGGTCTATCCACAATTAACCGTTTCATAAATTTCGCTACATTTGACAAGAGACTTCAGAAAGTTTTTAGTAGCTACTAGACAGCGATACAGTAAAATGCGACGAAGGTAAGCGTTACGCATTGACAGAAATAACCTGTGCTAGCTAAAATACACCATCAGATATCTCCATTAGACCCTCTACTTGTTCTGTAGACTCATCTAAAAGCCATTCCTCCAGTAAGGACATTGGCTCTTGGTGATCCTCTGATCTCTGTTTCGCTTCGAACGAGAGCAGCGACTGAAGCTCTTCTTTGTTGCTGCAATTGTTGACACTGTTATCGAACACGAGGCTTTGCTGTTTTTGTTGTTGATATTCTTTCTTCACGGTAGTTGTTTTTGTCCACTTTTCTAGGAGTCTTGATATGTTTTCGGTGCTCGAGGCGTAGACCGACGAGTTGTGAGTGAACCTTGAGAGTGTAGACTGCATGTTGGTTGTCTCTGGGATTCCTGGTTCAGTTGTATGGTCTCTGTAAATTTCTGTCTGATACTTTTTGAGCTTCTTCTTGAGGTGGGTGTTCCAGTAGTTCTTGATATCGTTATCTGTTCTCTGCGGAAGGTAGGATGCTATGGCTGCCCACCTGCAAAGAAAAACAAAATCAATCTGTAATCTGTTAAACATTTTGT
>BQKN01107921.1:0-18256 GCA_022839385.1 Asparagus kiusianus | reverse complement strand
TTATCTAATTCTCATGAAGTTATACAAAGAATTAAAAATTCTATCCCAACTTGGAGTTTGAGTAGATACCCAACAGTTTTTTGGTTCTAATGTATGGGGTTATCTACAAAACTCAGAAAGTTTATGGCGGTTTTCTACATTTCCAAAAAAAATCATGGGGATTTAGTGTGATTTTGAAAGTTCACGGGGGTTAACTACAAAACATTGAAGATAGGGGTTTAGTGTAATCCACCCTAAAAAAGAAGGACGATGAACAGTTGTATCCTGCTATTGCACGAAATATGCATTCTTCCTTAATTAATACCTTTCTCATAACATCCTTAGCAAGTAAGTGACCTCTCACCTAATATATTCTCTTGTTTTTTCTCATTCTCATATTATTTTTTATTCTTCCATGCGATAAAGAATGGGTATTATGTAACATTGTTTGCCTACAATTTAATAGCTTAATTTTTTTCGGAAAAATGACTTTTACAAGTTATTTTATGAGTATTAATGTTGACTGAGACCTACCTACACTTAATGGAAGAAGTATTCCTGGCTGTTAAATCTAAAAGGAAAAACAAAGTAATTGACTTGGAGTTTTTACATGAATGAAAAATCACGCATATACATGTTGGGCGTGGCGGAAGCCAAAATCAAGCCGATGTGCTTCGAGGAACCAAAACAAACGCTGAGATAAAGGCCAACCAAATCAAAATAACAGTAAAAAACACAAATAACCAATTCGGCAAGTTGCCTATGTCCACGGGGCAAGAAATGAGATGGGTTTTTCACTATAGAGAATGAGAGTACAAACTGAGATTACAAATCGCTCAAACCAATCAACTAATCTCACCAACAAAGCTCTCAATCTCTCAAACGATAACCCTAACCAATAGCTCAGAATGATCTCTCTTTTCTGTGCTCCAATATCCCAAAAACAATTCCCAATCAAAGCCAAAAAACCCTAAAATGTGTGTTTGTATTTATAGCAAACACCAATCCCAAACAGAATAGGAAACTAATCATAGGCCCAGACCCGATCCGCGGTCGACCGCCGCACCAGTCGCGGTCGACCGTGGCCAACGATAGAACCCAAAAAACACTTACAGGGTCTCGCTGTCGACCGTTGTGCCAATCGACGCGGTCGATCGCAAAAAGTCCAGAGACTTTTCCCTATTTCGCGCATGTTTGCAGTCGACCGCCGCGCCACTCGCAGTCGACCGTCAGGCACCCAAAACTTGTTCTTCGTCTTCCTGCGGTCTGCGTCGCTGTGTTCGTCATTTCTATAATTCTCCATCTCGGTGAAGTTTATTCCAAAACTGAGCTGACATCAACCAAAACAAATGTCTCACTTGTTACGTCCAGTACGAAATGGAACAAAACCATGACAATGAACTCAATCCACAACGTCGAGACCCAAATGAGAATGCGATCACTCTCCAAACATCGGTATCAACTCACCAAACCGATTGCATCATAAATGACTACATACGTATACGTATCCTCTTGCCCAAGAAATCAAGCCTTCACGTAGTTCACCCAATGGCCTCTAAAGACCCTCAATCCAATAGAAGAGTTCTCAACTCTTCACCAACAAATCTGCGGCTGATAGCTCTTCCAATGGCCCCAAAGTGAAACAAACCAAACACCTCCAAAACCAAACATCTCCAACTGAGATGAACCAACGGCCATATCCAAATCAAAACTATGTCCACCAGTTGCACTCGAATCAACCAACTCATCATCTACATCCAAATCCAAATGATCCCTAAACTGTGTCACCTCAGCTGGAATCCCAAACGATACAGTATGATCTGGAGTATGTGGAGTAATCTCCATCCAACGTGAAGTAGCATCACATTTCACCTGCTGCGATATCCCAACGATCTGATCAACACTCTCCACCTGTTGAGAGTCAAATATGACATTCCTGCTCAAAACAAAATCAGAAGCTCCCAACTGATAACCAAACGAGCCTCTGAACCCCAAACGTGCAATCAGATTAAACCTCACATCCTTGATGTGACTAAATACTGGGCAACCAAACATCAGATGCAACCCAAAATCTGAAGCAGCTCCACCAAATCCTAAATCTCCAAACACAGCAGTCAGTAATCTATGACTAAGATGATCCAAACATGTCGAAGCCTCAACACCAGAATCAATGCTTGACATCAAACGTCGATCCTCCTCTAGAAAGGAACGACCAATCAAAAATATCATCTTATCTCGTTGCCCTAATATTTCCCCTCCAATGAAGTATCTCAAATTACCGTGAGCTTGGCACAAATGCAAGAAAGAGCCCCTACTAAAATTAGAACAACGAATCCCATTTCTACCAATACACTTCCTCAAACTGTTGTTGACTACTATGACTTCAAACCAACGGAACTTGGTTATAACCCACAAATGCCTAGTACAACCCCCAACCTAGGAAATCAAATATCAATTACCTTCCAATGATGCCTCCTTAAAAGACCCCCAAATACCTGAATGAACACCACCCAGAAGACCCCTTAATCGATGGATAGAAGTGTCAAACTCCACCTCGATCTCTTTGTTCATACCAATGTGCTCAAAGGACTTCAATATGCAGGCCAAGGCACTTCTCAATAATCCAATGTATCGAACAATCAAATATCTTAGCCTCAAATCCTTCTTTCTCAGCCATAATTCTCAAAGCACCAACAAACCAATGCGGAACAAAAGAAAAATAGATCCAAACTGATAAAGGAGAGATTTTTACCTCCAATTGAAACCCTAGCAAGAGTCTCCGAAATATCTTACCCCGCACGACAGAAACAAGATCCACAAATAGGAAAAATCCCATATTTATCACCAACCAAAACTCTAGGTCTAAAGCGATCTACTCCTCCAAATAGCCCAAGTATAGCACGAGCTCTGATACCACTTGTTGGGCACGGCGGAAGCCAAAACCAAACCGATGTGTTTCGAGGAACCAAAACAAACACCGAGATAAAGGTCAACCAAATCAAAATAACAACAAAAAACACAAACAATAAATTTTAACGTGGTTCGGCAAGTTGCCTACGTCTACTTGGCAAGAAAGGGGATGGGTTTTTCACTATAGAGAAGGAGAGTACAAACTTAGATTACAAATCGCTCAAACCAATCAACTAATCTTACCAACAAAGCTCTCAATCTCTCAAACAATAATCCTAACCAATAGCTCGGAAAGATCTCTCTTTTCAGTGCTCCAATATCCCCAAAACAATTCCCAATCAAAGCCAAAAACCCCTAAAACGTGTGTTTGTATTTATAGCAAACACGAATCCCAAACAGAATAGGAAACCAAACCCAGGTCCAAACCCGATCCGTGGTCGACCACCGCGCCAGTCGTGGTCGATCGTGGCCAACGACAAAACCTAAAAAACACTTACAGGGTCTCGCGGTTGACCACCGTGCCGGTCGACGCGGTCGACCGTGAAAAGTCCAGAGACTTTTCCATGTTTCGTGCATGTTTGCGGTCGACCGCCGCGCCACTCGCGGTCGACCGCCAGACACCCAAAACATGTTCTTCGTCTTTTCCTGCAACCTTCATCGCTGTGTTCGGCATTTCTACATTACATTACTTTTCGCGTCGAATAAATTGAAAATAGACAAGTTTCCATTTATGTCCTTAGAAACTTTAGAAAAGGACTAAAATGTATGAAGGTCGCACCTAAGTAGTTTCTACAGGTTCCTTATGTCTTATATATACTTGTCTCTGTGTTAGGATTGCATGCATGTTCTTTCTTTCAGGTGAATGACTGCAGATCGTAACATGCACAAAGCATCCTACGGTGCTAAAGTTTCTTGATGCAGGGTTATTTAGGCTGAATATCAAAAAAACCCCTTGACGTTGGACAATTATCGGTATCTGGATTATCACAAAACTCCTCTTTAACCTTTAGATTTTATCAAAAAAAACCTCATTTATCTTTGAGATTTTATCAGAAAACTTTTCTGGTTAAGAGGGGTTATCTAATGACCCCCAAAATTAAGGGGGGTTTGTTGGTCTTGAGAGTGGAGACCCAAACCTAGAATCAAAATCAACAATCATATAAAAATTCAAGACAGGCCATGGGTGTGGTCTGCGTCACACCAGGGTGTGGCAGAATCTGCTCTGTCTGCCATGGGTGTGGTTTGTGCCACACAAGGTGTGGCAGAATCTGCCCTATCTGCCATGGATGTGGTCTGCGCCACACCAGGGTGTGGCAGACTTATTTTAGAATCCTAATCTATTTGGGATTGTGTTTTGTTATAAATAGAAACACGTTTCTTTAGGGTTTAAGAGAAAAAAAGAGCACGAAAAGAAGAGGGTTTTGAGGGCTCTTTGAGGTTATAAATCTTATAGAGAGAGGCCAATTGCAAGCATTATAATCTTCTTCAAGTAATCAAAGAATTGTGTGGTGTGGCTCCCGAGGACTTAGGCACGTTACCGAACCTTGTTAAATCTGATGTGTTCTTTCTTGTTTACTTTCCTCTAAGTTTTTATCTTTGATTTATGTTGAATTTCTTTCTTGCTAAACTCTCAAACACAAGATCCGAAAGGGTACAGATTTGATTTGATTATTTCGAATTCCTAACAACTGGTATCAGAGCTTCGTTCAGCAATTTGTGTGAAAGAGAGCCATGGCAGAGGAAATCAAATCAAAGATTGAGAAGTTTGACGGTTCAGACTTCACCTACTGGAAGTCGCAGATGGAGGACTATCTGTACCAGAAGGACTTGTATCACCCGTTGATGGGTAAGGAAAAGGGACAGAAGAAGGAGGAGTTAGATGGTGATTGGGAGATACTGGATAGGAAGGCTCTAGGGTAAATCCGGTTGTCACTCGCCAAATCAGTAGCCCACAATATTTTGAAGGAGAAGACGACAGTGGGGCTTATGGAAGCACTCGCGAAGATGTACGAGCAACCGTTTGCAGCAAACAAGGTGCATCTCATCAAAACTCTCTTCAACCTCAAGATGTCAGAAGGACGGTCCTTCACGATGCACCTCAGCGAGTTCAACACGATTGTTGATCAACTTATCTCTGTGGACATCACGTTTGATGATGAAGTGCAAGCCTTATTGATTCTATCGCAGTTGCTAGATAGTTTGGTAGGTTGTGTGATGACAATCAGTAATTCGACGGGGAAAGAGAAGTTAAGGCTGAATGAGGTTGTTAGCATAATTCTATCCGATGAGGTTAGAAGGAAATCGTCTGAATCAGAAGGTTCAGGTTTAGTTCTAAGTTTCGAACAGAGAGGCAGAAGCCAGAAGAAAGGAAACCATAATAAGAATCGGTCGAAGTCAGTGAAGAAGAAGTAGAACTCGAAGGTTAGGCCTATCAAAGGAAAGTGTTAGAACTGTGGTCAGGAGGGTCATATGTCTTCAGTTTGCAAGAGTCCAAAGAAGGATGCGGGTGAGCAGGAGGCTCATATCGTACAGGATACCTTGATCCTTGCTATGGATAGCGACTCGGATTCTTAGGTCATTGACTCAGGAGCCTCTTTCCACGCCACTGCTAAC
Source organism: Asparagus kiusianus (assembly GCA_022839385.1). NCBI lineage: Eukaryota > Viridiplantae > Streptophyta > Magnoliopsida > Asparagales > Asparagaceae > Asparagus > Asparagus kiusianus. The sequence goes on along the minus strand of BQKN01107921.1, from coordinate 12,754 downwards.
AGGAAGCTCTTTTAGAATTATGTAGCAGTGGACTTTGGAAAAGTGTATTTAGGGAATAACGAGCCCTGTAATATTGTTGGAAATGGTGAAGTACAGATTCAGATGAAGGTCTCTAAGTGGACCTTGAAGAACGTGAGACACGTGCCGAAGCTGAAGAGGAATCTTGTTTCGGTGGGACAGCTTGGAGTAGAAGGCTATGTTTCTACATTCACAGGGAATTCGTGGAAAATCTCTAATGGTACTATGATAGTTGCTCAAGGCAACAAACTAGGAACTCTCTACCTCACCTTACATACGAGTGACACCCTCGCAATTGCAGCTGGCAAAGAGAGTACAGATTTATGAAACAACAGGCTAGGGCACATGAGCGAGAAGGGGATGAAGATCTTACATTCACATGGAAAGCTAACCGGGATCAACTCTGTGGAAGTCGGGGTTTGTGAAGACTGCATCTTTGAGAACCAGAAGAGGGTTAGTTTCCAGAAGGATGGAAGGCTAACTAAGGCTCAGAAGCTAAAGTTGATTCATACAGATGTATGGGGTCCAGCCAGTGTGTCTTCTTTTGGCGGTTCGAGATATTATGTCACCTTCATCGACGATCACTCAAGGAAGGTGTAGATCTACTTCATGAAGCACAAGTCAGAGGTGTTTGGAATCTTCAAGAAGTGGAAGGCCATGGTGGAGAACGAGACAGATCTAAATGTGAAATATCTAAGATCAGACAATGGTGGAGAAGACGAGCTGGAGGAGTTCAAGAGGTTCTGTGCTTCGAATGGTATTCGCTTAGAGAGTGCTACTTCAGGGACATCGCAGCAGAACGGCATTGCGGAGAGGATGAATAGGACCTTGACAGAGCGTGCCAGGAGCATGCGATTATATGCAGGTCTGCCTAAGACATTTTGGTCGGATGCGGTGCATACGGCAACTTACCTTATTAATCACGGGGCATCGGTTCTATTAGATTTTAGGATTCCAAAGGAGGTTTGGAGTGGAAAGAAGATAAACCTCTCACACTTGCGAGTATTTGGTTGCGTGGCTTATGTTCATATCAGTGACCATGTCAGAGACAAGCTAGAAGCTAAGTCACAGAAGCACACATTCATTGGATACGGTATTGATGAGTTCGGGTATCGCCTTTGGGATGAGAAGAATATGAAGAACATCAGAAGCAGAGATGTGATATTCAATGAGGAGGTGATGTACAGGAACAGGGAAGATACCAATGATAGCCAAAGCAGTAGGAGCGGCATTTCAGATACAGATGGATCTAAGTACATGGATATAGAGGAACTTCCAGATAGGGGTGATGATGTTTGTTCTGATCAGAGAATAGAGGAGGCTCCAGGTGCAGAAGAAACTACCCAGGGCATGGAGCTTAGGAGGTCATCCAGGGTACCTAAACCAAATCCCAGATATCTTTTATCTCTTGACTACCTATTGTTGACAGATACCGGTGAGCCGGAGTGCTATGAAGAGGCAATGCAAGTGAGTGAATCTAAGCAGTGGGAGCATACTATGCAGGAGGAGATGGATTCTCTACTCACTAATGAGACATAGGAGTTAGCCTAACTACCTGCACAGAAGAAAGCCTTACATAACAAATGGGTCTACCGGGTCAAGCAAGAGAGTGATGGAAGCAAGAGATTCAAGGCCAGATTAGTAGTGAAGGGGTTTCAACAGTGGGAAGGAGTGGACTACACGGAGATATTTTCCCCTGTTGGTGAAGTTCATAACCATCAGAGTGGTATTAAGTTTGGTGGCTGCAGAAGACCTCTTTCTTGAGCAGTTAGATGTGAAGACTGTCTTTCTTTATGGTGACTTAGATGAAGAAATCTACATGAAGTAGCATGTTAGCTTCATTGAAAAATGAAAGGAAGAGATGGTGTGCAAGCTCAAGAAGAGCTTACATGGTTTGAAACAGGCTCCGAGACGGTGGTATAAGAAGTTTGATAACTTCATGTAGAATAATGGCTACAGAAGATACAATTCGGATCATTGTTGTTATTTCAAAAGGTTCGAGTCCAGCTTCATTATTTTATTATTATATGTTGATGACATATTGGTAGCAGGACCATGTTTAGAGGAGATAAATAGTTTGAAGAAGCAGTTAGTAAAGAAGTTTGCAATGAAGGATCTGGGTACAGCGAAGCAGATTCTAAAGATGCGAATCAGTAGGGATGAAGCTGAATGGACATTGAGATTGAGCCAAGCTGAATACATTGAGAAGGTACTTCAGAGGTTCAACATGCATAATGCTAAAGTTGTTAGCACACCCATTGGAAGTCAGTTCAAGCTATCTAAGGAGCAATCGCCTAAGACAGATGCATATAGAGAGCATATGAGCAGGGTGTCATATTCTTCGGCCATTGGGAGTCTCATGTACGCGATGGTTTGCACGAGGCCGAACATCGCCCATGCAGTGGGAGTTGTGAGCAGATTTGTAAGCAATCTAGGAAAGCAGTATTGGGAGGCCGTGAAGTGGATAATGTGGTACTTGAGAGGGACAACGAACAAGCCATTATGTTTCAGGAGGAAGGAGTTGGTGCTGCAGGGATACGTGGATGCGGACTTCGCCGGTAATCATGATACGAGACGAAGCATCACGGGGTATGTTTATACCTTAGCGTTGACAGCAGTGAGCTGGGCCTCACGTCTGCAGAAGATTGTGACTTTGTCTACAATCGAGACTGAGTATGTCGCGGTGACTGAAGCAAGCAAGGAGATGATCTGGTTGAACGGGTGCTTGGAAGAGTTGGATCTGCAGCAAGGGAGAGGAGTTCTTTATTGTGATAGCCAGAGCGCTATACATCTTGCCAAGAATCTAGTATATCATGCCAGAACGAAGCACATCGACGTCAAATACCATTTTATATGCTCGCTAGTTGAATACGAAAAGTTGCATTTGATAAAGATTTTGGGGAGTCAAAATCCGACGGACATGTTGACGAAGGCAGTCACCATTAAGAAACTGGAGTTGTGCGCAACTTCAGTTGGCCTTCACGAGTAGAAGACGAAGGCGGAGCCACAATACGAGGATCTGCGAGATCACCGGGATGTTGATGATTAAAGAATGGATTTTTTAAGTAGGAGAAGATGCTTACGAAGAAGGCGGAGTTCGGGAGAGCTCATTGATGGTGGTTTGATCTCCAAGTGGGAGATTGTTGGTCTTGAGAGTGGAGACCCAAACCTAAAATTAAAATCAACAATCGCATAAAAATTCAAGACAGGCCATGGGTGTGGTCTGCGTCACACCAAGGTGTGGCAGAATCTGTCATGTCTGCCATGGGTGTGGTCTGCGCCACACCAGGGTGTGGCAGAATCTGTCATGTCTGTCATGGGTGTGGTCTGCGCCACACCAGGGTGTGGCAGACTTGTTTTAGAATCCTAATTTGTTTGGGATTGTGTTTTGTTATAAATAGAGACACGTCCCTTTAGGGTTTAAGAGAGAAAAAGAGCACAAAAAAAGAGGGTTTTGATGTTTCTTTGAGGTTAGAAATCTTAGAGAGAGATGCCAATTGCAAGCATGGTAATCTTCTTCAAGTAATCAAAGAATTATGTGGTGTGGCTTCCGAGGACGTAGGCACGTTACCGAACCGTGTTAAATCTGGTGTGTTCTTTCTTGTTTACTTTCCTACTAGTTTTTATCTTTGATTTATGGTGAATTTCTTTCTTGCTAAACTCTCAAACACAAGATCCGAAAGTGTACGGATTCGATTTGATTATTTCGAATCTCCAACAGGGTTTTCTGATATTTTCAAAGTTAAGGGAGGTTTTTTAATAATTGTTCAAAGTTAAAGGGGTTTTACGATATTTGGCCTTTTTATTATTATGCATTTGCGTGATAACTATGTACTATATTAAATGATGAAGTGATAGTTAACCGACTTACTAGCCTAATTAGTTTCTGTTTTCCTTATCCCGTCCAGAAAATACAACGCTTGTAAGACGCATTTGTTTGAGGAATTTGCTAACGAGCGCACCGGGGGCGCTTCTTACTGAAGAGTGGGACAGAGAGCGGAGAGAGTGTGTGGGTCCAGTTAGGGGCGGATCCACCTATGTCAAAACGGTGTCATGTGACACTTCATAGGATCCCCTCCTCGTTATGTACCATTAGGTATAGTTAATAACCCCAATTAAACTTTATATTTTCCACTATAGGCTACCCTCAATCAGTTTTTGCTATCTATTGAGTTAATTAGTTTAGTATTTATAATTGTTAATGGTTGTAAATAGACCCCCCCTGTACTTCACCAAGTTGAATTTACTCCCCCTGTGGTCCCTCTGAGTGAAAAAAAACTATTTTTTATATTATTTTTGGTTAATTATCTTTTTTTCAGAGACAAACGGCGAGTAATTTCCCCGTGTTTCATTAATAACAAAACAACCCAAAGAAGAATAAAAGAGCACTAGGACAAAGACACAGCTAATGACCAAAAAATAAAATAAAAAAATTAAAAAAATTAAAAAAAACACTCAGCTAGTCTATCTACAACAATAGAATTATGGGGATAAGTTTAATGGTGATAGTACAAAGGGTCTATATATGTACAATAAACACTATTAATTATGTAGTGACATCACTTTTCGGATATCCTAGTTGTGCCGCCGTTAGGTCCAGTGTTTCCCACTATGTTTTAACTCTCCCCCAAACCTCTCTATATCTCTCTCTTCACCAACAATGCTCCTGGACGCTCTTTAACACTAATAATTAAGGATCGGGTGGCTTTGTTTTCATCTTGGACTTAAACAGAGGGTGATCAAAAAAAAAGTTTATTTAAGTTCTTTTTTTTTCTAATCAAAATATGAGAGACATACTCGCATACGCGCTCCAAACAGAGCTCTTGGGAGCATAATTGTTAGTCAAACGACAGAAGTACGATGATGCCTCCAACGATTCATCGCCAAATTCATCGAGCAGCCTTGTGGATTGCCGGCGACTCAATCTATCATGAAAATAAAAACACAAAAGACAGAATGATGATTATCGCATGTACTGTCAACGTTACATCTACTAAGTTCTCATATACATCTCTAATCCATACCTGCTGACCTCTTTACCTTTCATGGTTACGCAAGTAATCATCTGTATCTATATCTATATCTATCTTCTAATCTAATACTATTATAAAAGTGGATTGGGATGTTAAAACATTTCTTCCGAAAATACTCTTTGAAACATATACATACATACATAAAATACATGCATCCATACATAAACCATAGCATAATCCTCAATTAAATGCATACTGATAATACATAAAATACATGCATCCATGCATCCGTACATAAATCATAGCATAACCCCCAATTAAATGCATACTCATAACTCCCAAATAATTTTATTTTAAAAGTCATAAACGTGCAAGTCATAACCCCAATTAAATGCATACTCATAACTCCCAAATTATTTTATTTTAAAAGTCATAAATGTGGTATAAATGGTTTTTATTTTGTGGTAATCATAGTATTTAAATAGAACGGTTATGATAATAACAATAAATTAAAACTCGAAACAAATACACTTTTAATTATGTACTAAATGTTGTTTACACTTCTGTAACATCCCATCATCAAATTTGGTTATGATAATAGCAAAAGGAAGGAAAGAAATAAGAAACTAAAATTAAGTTTGCATGATCATTTCTTACTTCCATCTCACATAATTTGAACATAATAGGATGGATGTTCTAAAATACTAAAGCATAAAGAGCACTGCAATGATCTGTATATTATTTACTATTCAAGTAAGCCTGGAAACTTTATGTTAGAGGATTTATATTGGGCGATTCTTCAACGGGATTGCGTTTGATTTTCCTCAATAAAGGAATTTAAGGAGAAGGCACAATGATTAAAGCACAAAAGACACATTTAATAATTTTCCTTCTCAACTAACATACAACACTATTAATCTTCTTTAACTCCTCATTCAAATCAAAACCCTCTCCATCTCCTCCGTATCATAACCTCTACATTCAACAATATATAACTCCCTCATCCCTGCCTCCTTCTCCACAATCCATTCACCATAACAAAAAATACAGATATCTCTCCTGTAAAACATATATAGCTTGCCGAAACAATCTATCATTTTCGCGCCAACAAACGCAGCCATTTTTTAATTTCGTGTATTGACCAACCTTGATGACAACGGTCTTGTGGACTATTGGAGCGACATGATGTAGCTCCAACATCGGTGCTCTAATAAGATCGTATTATTCTTCGTCAATAATGAATAGTACATGGCCTCGATTGCAGATGATAAGCTAGTTTCATCTCATTTTTATTTTTAGTTTCTGTACACAGTTATCTATGCTTTCTGCAAGATGTCTATGCTATTATACTTTGTATCGTAGTTTAAAAGGAAAAAGTTTCCCTCCATTCGTAATTCACTTTGTTGTGATTGGTATTGCTGAAAGTTACAACAACCAGATTTGAGAAATTGATAAACAGGTGACTCGGCTTAATGTTTCATAAACATCAGTCAAAGTTCATATTATCAGGCCCTTGAATTGTTGCTTTCCTCCTCTGTGCTTAGACATGAAAGTGGTTACACGTGCATCGCACGTGCAATATACTAGAGTTTATAAAAGAGGATTGGGTTGTTAAAACTTTTGATTGACTCTTTTATCCCTCTAAATTTTAATAATTTTCAATAATGTCTTGAAATTTATTTAATTCATAATATTTATTGCACTATAATTATTCATGCAATAAACATAAGTACCAGTATTAAAAACTAAATATATATTATAAAATTTAATCATATTCATTTAATTTTATTCACATTCTATTTATTACACTAGAATTATTCTTGCAATAAACATAACAACTAATATATATCATAAATTTTAACCATGTCCTTCTTATGTTAAATAAGAAAAATATTTCACTTTAGATATTAGGTATTATACAATAAATATACAATTTTAATATATAAGATAATAATATGATAACTTATATTTATAAATTATATTGTAATTTAAGATAATTTAATATTTAAATAAAATTTTAACATCTAATATAATACTATAATATATTAATATGTGTGTCTGATATATGAAAAATTCACGGAGAGGAATACTAATATAAATGTGAATCTCTTATCGTACATATATACTCTAGAAATAGCATATAAAACTATCATAATATATTACTAACTATTGCAATTATTTATCATAATATTTGGATACGAGGTAATTCTAAGTATGCAGAATTCCAAGCGGAGTGGGAAGCTATTACATTTGCTCTTGACACTAGATGTGGAAAAATAATTTTTGAAGAAGATGCGCATGCGGTAATTAGAGATATCCAAAATGGTGCAGAGCAACACTCGATTTTCAAACATCTTGTGGATGATATTCAACGATGTTGCACATGACTCGAGGAATGAGATTTTCAGATAGTTCGTTAAATGAGGAATGCAATAGCTCTGTATTGGTCCGAAGAGCTAAGAAAATTGATGATTTTGTAGTATGGCTCGAAGACCCACAGCCGTTTTTACACAATATTCTGCAGTCTGATAAGGAGCAGCGTTTTTCCATATTATTTTGTTGCGGTTTTAGGTTTTCAGTTTAGTTTGGATGTGTCTTAATATATTTTTTTTTCCCATAACAAAACTATTACAATATAATAATTAGATCCTACTATCAAATTAATTAATGACATCTACCCTTCTGAACCTACTAATAATGCATTTAATATGAACAGTAGTGAGAAATGAACCCATAATTAAAGTGTTCATGTATCTTCTTTGATTGACTAATCAAATTCTCTTAATTAATTATGCATTAATTATTTCACAACTAATCTAGTTCCTTTGACTTGACCTCAAGAGTTGCATAAAATTATATTATATATGATGCTCAAATGCACAAAAGAAAACACTAAAAGGATCAAAAGAAAAAAATGGAGGAAATAAAAATTTTGACAGCGGAATTAGTCTCTCGATTATATTAACTGGAATGCATTGTAGTCAACAAAATTTTACTGGTGATAATTGAGAGCGAATATTATATTGCTTTTCTTTCGAGGAAATCAACAAATCTATGATCGAGTTTACTCCCATTTATGAAAATTAAAAACCACCAATCTATTAGTCATATAAGTATACAAATTCGTGGAGAGAAAAAAAACTCATATAAATATCAATACATTACCCTTCAAATGTTTAGCATCATATCGTTACTTCATATGCATTACGTGCAAAGCACGTGTTACATACTAGTCTATACTTACTACAGATTAAAGAGGATTGGGGTGTTAAAACTTTTGATTGCCTCTTTTACCCTTCTAAAATTTGATAATTCACAATAATGTCTCAAAATTTATTCAATTCATTCTATTTATTACACTATAATTATTCTTAAAATAAACATGAGTGTTTGAGTCGAAAGTTGATTTATTTATGGAACTCATTACAACTTCAATCGTTTACAGTAAGTTCAAAAGAGTTGGTCATTTTATAAGACTTTTCTTACACGAATCAAAAAATAAAAATACAACTCTCTAGAAACACACGCAGAAGACGTTTATCACCCGCTGTTTACGTGAGATCTTTGCTTGTGTCAGGATTTATCCGTGGACCACCGCGGATCAGATCCGGTTAATCGGAATAAAAGATCAATGCTCTTGCTTCAAAAAGGAAACAATCGCAGAAATAAATAATCTCAACAAAATGATATTATTACTCTTCTAAATATCAAAACAAAGTCTGATCTCAAAGAATGGTGGAACGGACTTCAGATCTCTCGAACTCTTCCCCTTTATGCTGAAGAACTCGCCAAGAACTCGCTAGCCTCTCTAAAATTCGTGGGTTCACGCTCCAATTTGACAGCACCTCGCCCTCTTGCTCCGAATTTCCGATCACCCGTGTATAGGGCCCCTAGGCTTGTATTTATAGGCTTCGGATGCAGTGTTTTTGGATAGGAACAAATGATTTGACCTTATCTTCAGTTAATAATGGTCTAACCATGTTTAGGGATGATATCAAAGCAGCTGGAGGCTCTGGAATGAACAAATCCTGCGAAAACTCATCAATAAATGCGTTTCGGGTATTTATGGGCGGAAGCCACCCTAAGGTAGCTCGGCACTGTGCGAGTCGCCCTAGGGTGGCTCGGCCTTGGCCGAGCCACCTTATGGTGGCTCGGTCTTTGGCCGAGTCACCCTAGGGTGGCTCGGCCTTGGCCGAGCCACCTAGCCTTGGTCGAGTCATTTTAATGCGACTCGGCTGCCAAGGGCTTCTCCGGACTTTCCGATTTGGTCTTGTTCCGCCGTTTTACGTATTTCATAGTTCCGTTGACTCATACGCTTCGTCGACTCGCTTCGTGCGCTCGTTAACTTTTTTAGGGCCTCGGATGAACTCGTTTGACTCATATGATGACATTTATCGTCTTCACTTTGTCTTGAACTACGTATGGGAACCCATAGGTAATTTTTGGCGCCTACAATGAAAACTAATACTAAGAACTAAATATATATTATAAATTTTAATCATAAATCTTAATCAATTCATTCTATTATTACACTATAAATCCTTGCACTCAACATAAAAACTGATATAGTACAAATTTTACCAATATTAGTGTTATGTTAAATAAGATAAATATTTCACTTTAGATATTAGATATTACACAATAAATATACAACTTTAATATATAAGATAATAATATTATAACTTATATTTATAAATTATATCATAATTTATGATAATTAAATATTTAATTAAACATCTAACATCTAATTCAATACTATAATATATTGATATGTACATCTTATGTGTAAAAAATCCATGGAGAGGAATACTAATACAAATGTTTGACATTGAATGTAAAAAAATAATTTTTGAAGAAGATACGGATGCGGTAATTAGAGATATCCATAATTGGGTGGAGCAACACTCGATTTTCGAACACCTTGTGGATGATACTCAACGATGTTGCACATGACTCAAGGAATGGAATTTTCAGATAGTTCGTTAAACGAGGCATGTAACGGTTCATGTGTAGGTCTGATATTGCTCGAAGACTCACCATCTTTTTACACAATGTTTTGCAGTCTGATAAGGAGCAGCGTTTGTCCTTATTCTTTTGCAGTGCTTTTGGGTTTTCGGTTTAGTTTTGATGTATCTTAATATTTTTTCATGAAAAAACTATACGCAATACAATAATTTAATCCTAGCCAATAAAGTAAGAACTCTTGAACTAAAGGAGGGAAAGCCTACTTTGCTAGCCTGGACAGTCAGGGCAGGCAACTCCATTTACAATACAAAATAACAGAAAAACAGAAAAATTCAAAAAGATGTGTACCTTCCGCTCAAATTGTACCCTTTTCGGACAAAAATAGATATGAGACTTTTGATAGAATCAGAGTCAATTTCATATAAATTTCATAGTATATAAATGAACGGAACTATTGCTATTTTATGACATCTCCCCTTCTAAAGCCACAAATAATGCATTTAATATGAATTTCAGCGAGAAAATGAACCTATAATTAAAGGATTCATGTATAATCTCTTATTGGCTAATCAAATTCTCTTCATTAATTATGCGCTAATAATTTCACAACTTGTCTACTTCCATAAATATTCTACTTAGACAAGAGTTGCATAAAATTATGCTATATATGGATGCTCAAATGCACAAAAAGAATCACTAAAAGAGTCGAAAGAAGGAAAAAAATAGAGTAAGTGCGAATTTTGACAGCAGAATCAGTCCCTCGATTATAGTAACTAGGATACTTTGCAGTCAACAAGATTTTACATGCGATAATTAAGAGAAAATTTGTATTGTTTTTTTTTAAAAGAAAACGAACAGATCTACAACCGGTTTCACCTCTAATTTATGAAAAAACTATCAATCTATTACTTATACAAGTATGTAATTTCATAGAGAGAAAAAACTAATATATATGTCAATAAATTCATTGTGAGTGGATGACTGGGGGGGTCTGTTTGAGTCCACTTTGTCGTTCTAAAAAAAAGTCATGAGTGAATGCAATGTGAGATGAACTTCAAATATTTTAGTCCCATATCATTACTTAATATGCATCACGTGTTAAATACTAGTGTAATAAAACAAGCATTGAAGAAAACTACATCAAAGATAGATACAGGTCTTACTAACATAAAATGATTGAACAAATATCCTGTTTAGCTGAGACAGCCTATAGCTACTCATATTAGACATGTGTCCTTGTCCCTGAAACAGTACCAGGCATTCATACATTAACCAAACCTGAATAAAGTTGAAACACATTCACATCATTTAATATCATTTGAAATGCAAAAGTAATGAACTTTCAGCCCACAATGATACATTCTGCATTATTACACCTAGTTTCAAGGCACTTGAAATATCATATAGTCCTCATGCATCTCAATTTATTCGCTTTCATAATCATCTTCATCACCGAAAGAAAACACAGAAGCATCTGCTGCAATTGCTTTGAACTCACTCATACCCGTTGATCCCATTTCTTGAGTTTCCACAACCGAGGAGCTTTTAGTCTTCCCTTCGCTCTTCATTTCCGGAGCTTTGGAAGTCCTTGAATCCTCTTCCTGCTTCAAAGAAACTTGCTGAACACTATCAGCAAGTTTTGATGCTTCTCCTTGTGATGCTTTTGCTTCGGTTTCTTTAACACTTGTAGAAGGTGGTAAAACATCACCAGAGGCCTTAGCTTGCTTTTTCTTAGAAGTCTCGTTATCACTATCAGAGAATACTTCATCTTTATCTTGGCTACTAGATTCTGCAGTCTGTTTTGGAGGTGGATTACTACTCTCCTTTGTGGCTGTATCAGTTGCAGAGGCTCCACTGGATTCAGTGGTGGTGGTTGGAGTTGTAGACCTCGGTGGAATAGAGCCATCATAGTCTACCAGCACTACTTCTACTTGGAATCCTGGAGATGGTAACTTTCTCTGCATGGTAAAGATGATTTAATCACAGCCGGGAGAGACGACAGCAGGAATATTTAGCATGAAGAATATCAATGACAAAATGAGAAAGACGTGATAAGAGATATAAATGAAGATTATATATGGTTTAGCTCCTATCCTCAAGATAAAGACAATAGCTCCAAATAGTGTCCAAAATGGTGACATACAAATTATAGTTACTTACCTTGTCAAAGCCATCCAGATCAGAGGTGCTCAGGATCTTCCTGTTCTCCATCATTGTCGTGTTCAACCAACTGAAATAACCAAGAATCCACATGGTGTCAGCACTACTGAGCAAAATTATATGCTAAAGATAAAATAAAAATTAAAAAAACGCATGTCTTTCACAACAATGATATTGCTTTCAACATAAATACAGGTAAATTGAATAATTCAAAAGAATGGTTGATATGAAGTTGAAAGATGGAATGAAATCATAAAATACTCTATGTTATTCTATATCTTAATTTAACTTAATATCTGCTAAGTTTAAACTTTCCCCCAAGCTTGCGTTTTCAAGTCTTTTTTTTTTAACTACACACACACACACACACACACACGTACATATATATATGTACGTATGTGTGTGCGCGCGCGTGTATATATATAGATACATACACACACACACGTGTGTGTGTAGATACATATGCGCGTGTGTGTGTGTGTATATATATGTAAATATGTGTGTGTCTCTCTATATATCTATATCTATATCTATATCTATCTCTCTCTCTCTCTCTATATATATATATATATATATATATATATATATATATGTGTGTGTGTGTGTGTGTGTGTGTGTGTGTGTGTGTGTGTGTGTGT
>BQKN01107920.1:31006-59865 GCA_022839385.1 Asparagus kiusianus | reverse complement strand
CTTATCATCCTATTGAAGAGGATTGATAAGTGGATTGTCAGAGGTATATTGTTAACGTGACAAATTGGGAGTGATGCAAGCTGCATTCATACTCTGTGGGGGTGATGATCGTCAGAAGTGTAATGTTAACTCGACGATATGAAAGATTCGTTACTCTTAATCCAATGGATTCCAAGTAACCAACCCCCAGTCTTGACTAAGGCTTGGCAGGGGAATAAAAAAAGGTAGACAAGGCACATCACCTAGTGAGGTACTATCCATGAAGTCGGAATAGAGGCACATCACCAGGTAGGCTATTATCTGATGAGTTTGACTATCAGAGGTAACGTGTTAACGTGATAGTTTTGTGGACCTGCCATCCTTTTGAAGCGGATTGGCAAGAGAATTTGGAGGGAATGGACTATCAGAGGTAACGGTTAACGTGATAGTTTTGGTGGACCCGCCATCCTACTTGAAGAGGATTGGTGGGAGAGTTTGGAGGGAATGAACTATCAGAGGTAATCATTAACGTGATAGTTTTGATAGACCCGCCATCCTACTCGAAGAGGATTGGTGGGGGAATCTGAAGAAAACAGACTATCAGAGGTGATCATTAACGTGATAGTTTTAGTGGACCTGCCATCCTATTGGAGCGGATTGACAGGTTGATGGACTATCAGAGGTAAATGTTAACGTGATAGTTTTGTGGACCTGCCATCCTATTAAAGCGGATTGACAAGTTGATGGTCGTGATAGTTCTGGTAGATTTTATGGTTGATAGAGGTATTTTATTAAACATAACTCAGAAAATTTATTACTCAGAATCCAATGAACTACCAATAAACCAACCCCCAGTCTTGAACAAATACAAGGGGGAAAAAGGAAGACATGACACATCGCCTAGTGGGTCACTATCCATTGAATTTGACTATCAGAGGTAATTGTTAACGTGATAGTTGTTGGACCCGCCGTCCTACTGGAAAGGATTGACTTCAGCGGTCATAGTATCTTCCGGTTCTGACTGGGAAGAGTGAGCTTGGTTCGATTGCTCAGGAGAAGATTGGACTTGGTCCGATTGCTCGGGCTGATCCTGCCTACTTTGTTCTTCAGCTTTGATCCTGACAATAATCTTTTGAGCCTGTTCACCTTGAGAGATCAGTTGTCTCCAGAAACGGCATTCTGCAACCCCTATTCGAGCTAGGATGTTGGTCTGCAGGTTATGTCGGCAGGTCTCTACTAAGGTAGACTGTGTCATACCCGACGAACACCGGAGAGCCATGGTTCGGAACCTCTTGACGAAGGCTTTGACGGACTCCCTCTTCTTCTGCTTAGTGGAGAGAAGAGTATGGATGGAGACTTCTGTATCCTCTTCAAAGAATCTTGATAGGAAGAGTCTCTCTAGATCTGCCCACTTTTGGATACATCCCGCAGGCAGTTTCCTGAACCATTCAAAGGCAACTCCCTTGAGGGTGCCAATGAACAATCGAGCCAGAATGGCATTGTTTGATATCACATTTCTAGTCTGTGACTTGAAATGATAGATATGTTGGTTTGGTGATCCCGTGCCGTCAAAAGTTTGTAGCGTCGGGACCTCGAATTTTGGAGGATAAGGGGCCGCATCCCATTCGGCAGGATAAGGTCTGATAACTCTCTCGTCTTGGAGCTCGCTTCTGTTAGCAATGACATTTAGGCGTGCTTCCAATTCCTCGATTTTATCCGACTGAGGATTTTGCTCATTCTTAGCTTCTCTTCCTTCATCAGAGGAAGATTCTAGGTTGTGGGCTTCTTGATCAGAAGCCGTGTCATCAACCATTTTTCCCTTCCCTTTGCTTGTGTGAGGTTGGAACAAAGATGTTCTTTCCCTTCGGGAAGATTCTTGCCTGAGTGGCGAATCTGTCTTCTGAGATTTGGCCTTGTCTGCGACGAGTTGAGTCAACAGGGCCAGGAGTTCATTGATGGCCTCTTGCTGAGATTTGAGCATGGCCTCCTGCTCATCAAGTCTCTTTGTGAGATCTTCATGGTTTCCCGTCATATAGGCGGAGCTCTCATGTTCAACAAAAGAGCTTGATGATTGGGACTCTGCAATGGCTGAGTGTTCATCATCAGAATTGGTTCCCCTGGCTAACCTCCGATAGTTGACAGGAGGAATGGCTCCTGTTCGCGTCCGAGTGCGTTGGTAAATTCCTTCAAACTCGTTAGCGATTTCTCTGACGGTCGGTGAACGACTTGTCTCAGAGTCATCAGAACTAGGACCCGAGGTCTTCCCTCTGCTGATCACATTGATAGTGACCCCAGGATATTCGGTCTCTGGAGACTTCTTCCTGCGAGAACGTCGTCGTTGGTCGAGCAGAGCAACGTTCATAAATTGGTCGAACACCAATTGTTTGGCCGCATATAGGCAGCATTGACATCCAGAGAGGACCGTAGGAATCAGTCGTTCACATTGGAATGAACGAATGACTTGTTGCATCGGTCTTGCTCTCGATGTGAACTCTCTCAAGTCTGTTGTAAAGACTCGAGAATTTCTCACTGATTGTGAGGTTTGAATTGGAACCCCCAGTCCATGATTGGATAGGACTGGCTCTTGATGAACATGGACCTGGTTGAGATGCCTTGAATCCATAAACTTTTTATACCCGCCCCTCAACCTAGTCGCGCTACGCAGACTATTCGGGGGTCTCGCTGCCCGGTCAGCGAGCCGGGGGTCCAGGGGGCGGCGCGCCCCTGGCCAGGGGGTCCGGGGGGATGGTATACCCCCTGGCGGGGTTCGGGGCAGCACCCCAAAGCTCTACGGTATACACCAGGCGCGGTATTGGATTTAGAACTTGGGACGCGAAGGTCGCGTTTGGCATTTGATACGCGAAGGTCGCGTTTGGCACTTGAGACGCGAAGGTCGCGTTTGGCACTTGAAACGCGAAGGTCGCGTTTTGGTCTGGCGACATGAGGGTCGCGTTCTTCATTATCGACGCGAGGGTCGTGTTCTTTATTGTCGACGCGAGGGTCGTGTTTTGACTGGACAACGCGAAGTTGAAGTTCGCATTCAACGTAGACTTGAGGTCCGCGTTTTGGCTGTAAAACACGCCATTGAGGTCCGCGTTCAGTCTGGTTCTCACGAAGCTCATGTTTGGGCTCATAAACGCGAGGCTTGTGTTCTAAAGTAGAATCACGAAGTTCAGGGTCGCGTTTAGGCTCACGAACGCGAAGCTCGCGTTGGTTGGAAGATCGATTTTCTCGAAGTTGTGCTCGTCGCTGAGACCTTCTTCTTCGACGAGCAGCGTTCTTCTTGGCTTGTTTCAAAGCCTTAGCAGCAACGTCATTGACGTTTATGGAGCTCGTCTCCTCCATAGGCCGTTTATGGCCTGTGACACATTGTGCGGACGCGGAGGTGGGATATTCAACTCGCTGCGCGAGTTCAGCAGAAGCCGAGCCCGCTCCTGAAGCAGAGGGGCTGTTCAATGATTTTTGGCCAAAGGAGAGGACTTTCTTTGGCGTTTCATCAGCAGATTTGACCTCCTTGGAGATCTTGACATCACGCCTAGCCTTAGGACTAAGCGATCCAGAGGAGAGGGCTTCCTCGTATTTTGCTTGGTCGAACTCTACGACGAGAGTTTCAACAGTAGTTCCCATGAGGTGGACGTCGGACTGCGCCACCACTTCTTCGTCAGAAAAGCTAGTCCCCAGCAGAGTCGCCATCTTTTGTATGTGGGAAAAATTGCAGGGAAGAGAATAAAAGAAACTTGAATTGAATTCCTTTGATTCCGATTACAACTTGATTACAAAAGAGAAGAAAACAAATTTGGTTTTCTCCTTTGTTTAAAACTGGGTTCTTCAAGGTAGCGATGGAGTGCCTCCTTCGATTGTTTGCGCCGAAATTGCTCTCCGTTGACGATCTGACCGTCTCTTATCTCGTGGGAATGATGAACTTCTGTGAAAAGTTTTATGGATAACTCTTTAACGAGTTTAAGAACTCTGAACGAGTTAGAACTCTGTGAATAGAGTTGTTAGAACCGAAAATTCGGTTAATGACCAAGCAAATCTTCTGTCGTTGAAGAATCTTCTCAGATTTGATCTTCTGAGCTTGATTCAAAAATCCTATCTCCAAGGATTTTGCTGTTACTGCTGTTAAATCATCAAACCCGAGTGGTTGAGATCTTGAATCGCCTCCAAACCCGTGCGGTTCAGATGCTGAGAATCCAACCCTTTGCTTCGTTGGGTTTATTGAGTTTTTATAGGGGGATAAGAGGTTGTAACTGCCCTCTAAATCCGCTCCTACGTGGGTGTGATTTCCTCAGATCGTGGGGAAACGGTTCTGAAACCGTTCAACTCATATTTGAATGAGTCAAACGCCCACATTGGCGTTCAGGACTCTAACCTCGCGTCTTAGAATTGAGACGCGAGATTGGGTGTTGGCTGAACACCAATGAACGTGAGTGTCGCTCGCGTTTGATTTGTTGTAGCTTGGAAACGCTGGGGTCATGTGCACTTCCAGAATTATAACGCGGGGATGACTTCCGCGTTTTAGAAGAAGTTGGTTGACTTGTAACCTCTTCTGTAGAGCGTTGTAAAGACCATTGTTGAGTGATCTTCACCTTGGCTGCTCGAAAATATGAGAGTTGTCAGATTGTAACTCCCGATGTTGATTGTGAAGGCTGTTGATTAGAGCTTTCATCGGTTGTCATGAAGGTTGTCAGATTGTAACCTTCAGCGATCTACGTAAAAGTCTTCAAATTATAGCCTTCTGAAAGTCGTCAGATTGTAACTTCCATCATCGGTGTTTGATGGGGGATAAGCTATCTATTGTGATTTTTAGACAGCCTACAATTGACTACAAAGTCAATTGGAAAAAATTTCAATATTCCTTTTCAATGAGTCTCTCTTAGGTCAACTAGGATGAATGATTCAGATGTTTTATCTAATCATATATTTCTTCCTGGTTATAGTAAACCTTTAAATAATTCAAACAAACTTCGTCCAATTCCTAGGTTCATTGCACGTATCTTAGCGTATAACTTGTTTCCAAAAACTGAGAGTTTCTATTTCATTTTCCTAGACTTAGCAAAAGCTCTATATGCTATAATGGGAAATATTCAAGTTAATTGGGCTGAAGTTTACTTTGACGATCTTCTGACAATACCAAGAGTATTTCTTTCTTATGGTGCCTTTTTAACAAAAGTCTTTGACAAATTTCATGTGGATCTTTAATCTGAAAATTCTGTTGTGCTTTCAATTGAATTCTTTGATTCCAATGCCCTAACTAGGATGAAGTTAACAAATTTTGAAATTTAATAACAAAATCCTCAAGATGAACCTCATCCTCATCAAGAAGAAATTCCATAAGTTATTCTACAATCTTCAACTCAAGCAGGAACTTCTTCTAGTCAACCACCACCATCATTTCCTTCAGAACCTTCATGTTTTTCAGATGTGCAATACAACACACTATCTGCACGTATTTTTGAACTTAAAACTGGTCAAAGAGCTCTATATTCTCAGAATTCCTATATCATTAGTAATCAAGAAGAGCTAATCAAGACGTTTGATGACTTGGACACAAAGCTTAGCGCATATTTTCAAGGACAGCAACCTCCTCCAACACCTTAGAAGTCTATGCATGCATCATATTAGATTTGGATGTTTTAGTGTTTAGTTTCAAAACAATTATGTTCTTTTGTTAGTTATCTATGTTAAGTATCAAAAACTATGTAGTTGTGAGTTGTTATTAAGACATATGTAATATGTTATGTTGCTACAATGTCAAGTATGTTGATTGTGTGTTTACATTACTATGATGTTGTTTGGATAGTTAATATATGTGCTATATATTTTAAACAGATCATGGTGATGAACATTGTAGAACTTTTGGTCTTTATGGCAAGTTTTTGCCTACCTATTTAGATGGGTGAAGTTATGGACTATGTTCATAATCTGGATGATTTGTTTAAAGTATTAGCTCATGTTGAAGAAATAATATCATATTTAGCATAAATGTTTATCTCTTTTTGTTGATAACAAAGGGGGAGAAATGGTTATCTATATTAGATTTATGTATTGTTATAGACTCTAATTTGCATATATGTAGGGGGAGTAAGTATGGTTATTTAATAATGTTTAAACATGGTTATAAAATACATACTTATGCATAAATTATTTGTTATCATAAAAAATAGGGAGAATGTTGATTATCATATCTCCATGATATTATTTTGATGATAATAATTTATACAATGTGCGTTATACAAATGCACTAACTCTTATATGCAGCTTTCAATATCAAAATATGAACAAGTACAAGTTGAAATTCAAGGCATTATGAAGTGAAGAAGATGAAGAACATATGAGATAATGTATTTTATATTTTCTTTACTTAGAATTATTGTACAAGCCTTGATCACACACACACACACACACACATAATTATTAGAACACACTAACACAGACTTAGTGTGTTGGTTAACTATAGAAATCCCCTATGTTAACCATTAGAGTTGTAGTTAATAATTGAGTGTCAAAACATTTAATTCATATCATTTTCTAACTCTTAGTAGTCGACTAATGAGAATAGTAGTCGACTACTCATATATATGACTTAAATATAAGATTCTGTCAATTTACAGTATAGTCGACTAATTTGGATAATAGTCGACTACTCAAGTTTATGAAAGAAATATAAGTTTCTGTTATTTTACAGTATAGTCGACTAATTAACATTATAGTCGACTACTGAAGGCAAAATTTATTTTCTAAGTTTCTATCAAATTAAAGTATAGTCGACTAATGAACTTTATAGTCGACTACTGAGAAAGTTTTTAAATTCACAGAGTCTGTTTAAACTCAGTGTAGTCGACTACAGATACAGTTTTTCCAGAATTTAAAGTTTGAATTTATGACGGTTTATAGCCGTTTTTTAATGTTTTTAAAGTTTAAAAAATTATCTTTTCAAGGGCTATAAATAGGTTATTTGTTCAGAAAAAATACAGAGACTTACATACCCATAAGCTTTGATCTTTGTGCATTTTTTTAAGTAAAAAACATTCAGATTTTTAGAAAAAGAAAAGATTCCGAAATTGCCTTTGAACATTATTCAAATTTTTATTGTTTAGGCAATTTACAGAAGTGAGAATCATTCCTAAGCCACTACTACACTACACTACAAATCAAGGCTTATAGGAATCGAAATTGTTGCTTCTAAAGTTCTCTCGGTTTGTGCGAGGTGTTAATCTCTTGGTTTAGAGATTAGTGTGTAAATTGGCAAAGTATTTGTCAATTGGTGTTGTAATTTGCAGGGACTTGCAAATTGGTCAGGTTTGCTTTTGATTTTGTAAGTTTATTCAAAATCATAGTGGAAACTCTCAAGCTGGATTTGCTTGGGGACTGGATGTACACGGATTGGTGGAACCAGTATAAAACTTTGTGTTTGTATTTGTGAATTTCTGAGATTGCCATTTTTCTTTATAATTTATAATCTACTTTGCATTAATTTTAAAAAAACAATATTCACTCCCCCTCTAGTGTTCTAGTGTATCTATTTCAGATCCTACATTTGGTATCAGAGCAAGGTGAAAGATGGCATCTACAAGTACATTACAATTCAAAGAAGGTCACCCAACAAATCGTCCACCAATGTTCGATGGTTTAAACTACAACTATTGGAAGTGCCGAATGAAGATTTACCTTCAATCAATTGGCTACGAACTTTGGAATGTTGTGGAAATAAAATATGAAAAGCCAACAACTCTATTTTCGGAATTGACTACTTCACAAAGAAATAATGCAAAATTGGATTCAAAAGCAATGAATGCATTATTTTGTGCACTTGACAAGAATGAGTTCAATAGGGTGTCAACGGCCACATCTGCATACGATATTTGGCATACACTTGAGGTAACTCATGAAGGTACAAATAAAGTTAAAGAATCTAAAATTTCTGTTCTTGTGCACAAATTTGAATTGTTCAAGATGAAGGAAAACAAGACTATTGGAGAAATGTTCACAAGATTCACCGACATCACAAATTCTCTCATTGGTCTTGGAAAAACATATACACAAGTGGAGATGATAAGAAAAATACTTCGATCACTTACTCCACAATGGGAAAAGAAAGTTACCGCAATCGAAGAAGCTAATGATTTGTCAACTCTTACGGTTGAAAATCTTATCGGAAATCTTATGCCGTATGAAGTTCAAAATGAAAATAGAAAGAATGATGAAGAAACAAAGAACAAGAAAGTATTTGCATTCAATACTACTTCCGATAAAGAAGATTCAGATGATGATGATGAAGAAACAGGCATGTTTGCACGAAAATTTCAAAAATTTATAAAACAAGGTAATTTTAAATCTAAAAGTTTAATTTCAAATAACCCTCTTTGTTTTGTTTTAAGTGTAATAAACCAGGTCATATGAAGAAAGATTGTCCAATGTTAAAGAATAAACAAAAATCAAGTTATTTCAACAACTTCAACAATATTTAAAATTATAAGAAAATAAAAGCAATAGCAGTCACTTGGGATGATAGTAATGAGTCATCTTGAGATAAAGAAATTAAAGAAAAGGAAAGTGCTCACATGTGTTTTATGGCACAAGATAAAGTAAGTGACAATGAAGAACTTTTAGACGCTTTCAATGAATTATATAAAACTTTTGTGAGATTAAAGACTTCACATAATTTTCTTAAAGGTGAAAATAAAAGATTACTTGAAGAAGTTTCTGATTTAAATTCCTCTACTATTTCTACTTCTCAAGTAATTGAATTGAAAGAAGAAAATTATTCTTTGTTTAAAGAAAATAAATGTTTATCTAATGAGAATATTTATTTAAAATCAGAATGTAATGTTTTAAAAATTCGCATTAATAGTTTAAATAAAGATATTTCTTCTTTTAAATCAAAATATGAGGATATATGTTTGAATGTAAGCAAATTCAATAAAGGTAAAGAAAATCTTAATAATATACTTTCTTTTCAAAAAGAATCACAAAAGACAAAAGGATTAGGTTTTCAATTTAATAAAAATAAATCAAAAAAATAATTTTTGTAAAACCTTCTTGTGATTTGTATGAATATAGAAATGAAAATTTATGTAAAAAGAAATCAAAATTCTTTTCTATTTGGGTTCCAAAAGAATTAACTTCTTTACATAAGAATTGTTATATTTCTGATTTTATTAAAAATATTTGTTTATCAACTAACTATTTAGACAAATCAAATTCTTCATGGGTTTGGTTTCCTAAAGACTAATTTAAAGGACCCAACATAGTATGGGTATCAAAACTATAAATGTTTATTATTTCAAGTACCCAAGAAAGATAGGTGAATTTTGGATAGTGGTTGCTCCAAACATATGACTGGAAACATACAATTGTTGTTATTTTTTCAAAACAAGGATGGTGATACCGTTACTTTTGGAGATAACAACAAAGAAAAAGTCATCGGTATTGGATCTGTCGGTAATCCAAACAAACCTATTATTGATAATGTTCTATTAGTTGATGGTCTTAATTATAATTACTTAGTATTAGTCAACTTTATGATAAAGGTTTTAAAATTGTTTTTAAAAAAAGAATCTTGCTTAATTTATGATATTGATTTAATTACTATTATTTCTAAAGGCCATAGAAAGAAGAACATATATGTTTTATCTATGGAAAATATTTCAAATGAACATTATCTTATTGCATCATCTAATGATTCTATTTTATGGCATAAACATTTTGGACGTGTTAATTTTAAACACATTTCTAAGATTTCTAGAAATGATTCAGTAAATGGTTTAGCTAAGATGTCTTTTAAAAACTATTTTTGTGATGCATGTCAACAAGGAAAAATATACAATTCTTCTTTCAAATCTAAAATTGTAATATCTACAAGTAGACCATTAGAATTAATTCACATAGATCTTTTCGGTCCTTCTAGAGTAGTATCTTTAAATGGAAGTAGATATGCATTTATTCTTGTTGATGATTATTCTAGATTCACATGGGTAATTTTTCTTAAACATAAAAATGATGCTTTTAATGAGTTATCTATTTTTTGCAAAAGAATTCAAAATCAAAAATCTACTTATATTATCTTTATACGTAGTGATCATGGAGGTGAATTTGAAAATAAATTATTCGCAAAATTTTGTGATAAACATGGTATATCACATCCTTTTTTTTCCTTATGCTGCTCCACAAAATAGAGTTGTAGAAAGAAAAAATAGAACTATACAAGAATGTGCTAGAACCATGTTGTGTGATAGTAATTTACCAAAATATTTTTAGGCAGAAGCTGTATCAACAGCTTGTTATGTATTAAACAGAGTTTTATTAAGACCTATTTTAAAGAAAACCTCTTATGAATTATTTTATAATAAAATTCCTAAAGTATCTTACTTTAAAGTTTTTGGTTGTAAATGTTTTATTTTAAACACAAAGGATAACTTAGATAAATTTGTCTAAATCTGATGAAGGAATTTTTGTTGGATATTCTAATCATAGTAAAGCATATAGAATATATAACAAAAGAACACTAGTTATTGAAGAATCTTTAAATGTTTCATTTGATAAAAAAAATTCTAAACCACCCATTATTTTAAATAATGATGATGATATAATTGATACTATTCATGATACTCCAATGTTAGATATTACAAAAGATGATAATTTACAAAATGATTTATCTAAAGATTATGTAGAAGTTAAAAATCATCCACGTGATTTAGTTATTGGAAATATTTCTGATAAAGTAACTACTAGATCTTATTTTAATTTGATTGCTCATAATGATTTTATTTCAACTATTGAACCTAAAAATATAAAAGAAGCCTTACTTGATGATTTTTAGATAATTACAATGCAAGATGAACTAAATCAATTTACTAGAAATAATGTTTCGGATCTTATACCAAGACCTCAAAATAAATCTATTATTGGAACAAAATAGATTTTTAGAAATAAATTAGATGAATCTGGTCAAGTTGTTAGAAACAAAGCTAGATTAGTTGCTCAAGGTTATAATCAAGAAGAAAGAATTGATTATGATGAAACTTATGCACCTGTTGCTCGTTTAGAATCAATTAGAATTTTACTTGTATTTGCATGTTTTATGAATTTTAAATTATTTTAAATGGATGTTAAAAGTGCATTTCTAAATGGTTTTATAAAAGAAGAAGTTTTTGTAGAACAACCTCCAGATTTTGAACATGAAAGTTTTGCAAATCATGTTTTTAAACTTAAGAAAGCTTTATATGGTCTTAAACAAGCACCTCGTGCTTGGTATGATAGATTAAA
Organism: Asparagus kiusianus; assembly: GCA_022839385.1. NCBI lineage: Eukaryota > Viridiplantae > Streptophyta > Magnoliopsida > Asparagales > Asparagaceae > Asparagus > Asparagus kiusianus. Next base: position 48,618 of record BQKN01107920.1, on the reverse strand, counting down.
GAAGTTTCTTTTAACTTCAGGTTTTGAAATTGAAAAAGTTGATTCAACATTATTTATTAAGAAAATAAATAAAGATATTTTACTAATCCAAATATATGTAGATAATATTATTTTTGGTTCTACTAACAACAATCTTTATCAAGAAATTGCTAAGACTATGCAGGGTGAATTTGAAATGAGTCATATGGGTGAACTGAATTTCTTCCTTGGACATCAAATTAAACAATTGAAAGAAGGAATATTCATCAATCAAAGGAAGTATGTAAAAGATTTACTCAAACGCTTCGGAATGGAAAATACAACAAGCAAACCAACACCAATGAGTACTACTACATCACTTGACAAAGATAAAAATGGTAAGAATGTTGATCAAAAGCTTTATCGATGTATGATTGGATCACTTCTTTATATTACTGCAAGTAGACCTGATATTATGTTTAGTGTATGTTTATGTGCTAGATTTCAATCTAATCCTAAAGAATCACATCTTAAAGCAGTGAAAAGAATTTTTAGATATCTTAAAGATACTACAAATTATGGTTTGTTTTATCCAAAATATAGCACATTTGATTTAATTTCATATAGTGATGCTGATTTTGTCGGATGTAAATCCGATAGAAAAAATACAAATGGAACATGTCATTTCTTAGGACATTCACTTGTATCTTGGTTTAGTAAAAAATAAAATTCAGTATCATTATCAATAACTGAAGCTGAATATATTGCTGCAAGTCTTGCATGTGCTCAAATTTTATGGATGAAACAAACATTATCTGATTATGGCATAAATTGTCCCATATCATCCATAATGTGTGACAATTCTAGTGCAATTAATTTATCTAAAAATCCTATTCAACATTCACGTACAAAACACATTGATATTAGGCATCATTTCTTACGTGATCATGTGCTTAAAGGTGATATTTCATTAGAATTTATACCTACTGATAAACAAATTGCAGATATATTAACAAAACTCTTAAAAGAAGAAATTTATGTTAAATTAAGAAGGGAATTAGGTATATGTTCAATTGAAGATTTAAATTAAAATTTTAAAACAAACTCATATGCATACATACCTTTAATAGTCGACTAATTTGACCTATAGTCGACTACATCCACAAGCATTGCATATAAGGTTTTCTGTGAATTATGGTGTAGTCGACTAATTTCACCTATAGTCGACAACTCTGAGTTAAAATCTGAAAAGCAACTTTCTGTCGATTACAGTGTAGTCGACTACTTTACTTACTAGTCGACTACTAATACTGAATTCACAGTTTTATAGTTTTAAAGCTTATTTGATTTTTACTTTTAATCAAACCCAAAACCCAACACCCGTTTCATTTAAGTAGAGTTCATCTCAACCATAGATTTTTAACTCTATCAATCCTAGCCACATATCTAAGATAAAATCTTCACCTTTTATTTATTTTATAATTAAATCTGGACCATACAATGCAATTCTTTTAAAAAAGAAAAGATAAAAAATCTAAAAACTACCCACTAACCTATCCTAAATTGATTCTTCTTCTTCCTCTCCTCAGAACCCACTGATTCCAAGTTAGGGCATCATCCTTCTTCTCAAAACTTTCATCAAGTTCATCATTTTCTGATGTCTGACAAGTTCTGTAGTCAACTACACCAAGTAATAGTTGACTAATCTAGGGTTTCAACAGTCTGTGGTAAATTTCTCAACTTGATCTTCGTATCTTCTATTATTTTTCTATTTCATCATGTCTAGAGCTAAGAAAGCTAAGCAAATTCATACTAATGTTAACGATGAAATCATCATTTACTTAAAAAGTCCTGATTTACTTGAAGAATTTAACAAAATATCCACTTTTGAAGTTCTTACAGAACGATTTGTGAAATTTGATGATTTTATTCCCTGGAACTATGGATCATATTTTGATAATGTTGGATTACTTGAATTATTCTCTGCTAAAAATAGAAAACTCACATATCCTTTTCTTGTTCAATTGTTCTATACTAATATAGAACATGTTGGAACTATTGGTAGTACTGAAAAACTTAAAACTCTTATTAAAGGAATAGAAATTGAATTGACTACAAAGTCAATTGGAAAAAATTTCAATATTCCTTTTTAAGGAGTCTCTCTTAGGTCAACTAGGATGAATGATTCAGATCTTTTATCTAATCATATATTTCTTCCTGGTTATAGTAAACCTTTAAATAATTCAAACAAACTTCGTCCAATTCCTAGGTTCATTGCACGTATCTTAGCATATAACTTATTTCCAAAAACTAAGAGTTTCTATTTCATTTTCCTAGATTTAGCAAAAACTCTATATGCTATAATGGGAAATATTCAAGTTAATTGGGCTGAAGTTTACTTTGACGATCTTCTGACAATACCAAGAGGGTTTCTTCCTTATGGTGCCTTTTTAAAAAAAGTCTTTGATAAATTTCATGTGGATCTTCAATCTGAAAATTCTATTGTCCGTTCAATTGAGTTCTTTGTTTCCAATGCCCTAACTAGGATGAAGTTAATAAATTTTGAAATTCAATAACAAAATCCTCAAGATGAACCTTATCTTCATCAAGAAGAAATTCCACAAGATATTCCACAATCTTCAACTCAAGCAGGAACTTCTTCTAGTCAACCACCACTACCATTTCCTTCAGAACCTTCATGTTTTTTAGATGTGCAATACAACACACTATATGCACGTATTCTTGAACTTGAAACTGGTCAAAGAGCTCTATATTCTCAGAATTCCTATATCATTAGTAATCAGGAAGAGCTAATCAAGAAGTTTGATGACTTGGACACAAAGCTTAGCGCATATTTTCAAGGACAGCAACCTCCTCCAGCACCTTAGAATTCTATGCATGCATCATATTAGATTTGGATGTTTTAGTGTTTAGTTTCAAAACAATTATGTTCTTTTGTTAGTTATCTATGTTAAGTATCAAAAACTATGTAGTTGTGAGTTGTTATTAAGACATATGTAATATGTTATGTTGCTACAATATCAAGTATGTTGATTGTGTGTTTACATTACTATGATGTTGTTTGGATAGTTAATATATGTGCTATATATTTTAAACAGATCATGGTGATGAACATTGTAGAACTTTTGGTCTTTATGGCAAGTTTTTGCCTACCTATTTGGATGGGTGAAGTTATGGACTATGTTCATAATCTGGATGATTTGTTTGAAGTATTAGCTCATGTTGAAGAAATAATGTCATATTTAGCATAAATGTTTATCTCTTTTTGTTGATAACAAAGGGGGAGAAATGGTTATCTATATTAGATTTATGTATTGTTATGGACTCTAATTTGCATATATGCAGGGGGAGTAAGTATGGTTATTTCATAATGTTTAAACTTGGTTATAAAATACATACTTATGCATAAATTATTTGTTATCATCAAAAAGGGGGAGAATGTTGATTATCATATCTCCATGATATTATTTTGATGATAACAATTTATACAATGTGTGTTATACAAATGCACTAACTCTTATATGCAGCTTTCAATATCAAAATATGAACAAGTGCAAGTTGAAATTCAAGGCATTATGAAGTGAAGAAGATGAAGAACATATGAGATAATGTATTTTATATTTTCTTTACTTAGAATTATTGTACAAGCCTTGATCACTCACACACACACACACATAAATATTAGAACACACTAACACAGGCTTAGTGTGTTGGTTAACTATAGAAATCCCCTATGTTAACCATTAGAGTTGTAGTTAATAATTGAGTGTCAAAACATTTAATTCATATCATTTTCTAACTCTTAGTAGTCGACTAATGAGAATAGTAGTCGACTACTCATATATATGACTTAAATATAAGATTCTGTCAATTTACAGTATAGTCGACTAATTTGGATAATAGTCGACTACTCAAGTTTATGACAGAAATATAAGTTTCTGTTATTTTACAGTATAGTCGACTAATTGACATTATAGTCGACTACTGAAGGCAAAATTTATTTTCCAAGTTTCTGTCAAATTACAGTATAGTCGACTAATGAACTTAATAGTCGACTACTGAGAAATTTTCTAAATTCACAGAGTCTGTTTAAACTCAGTGTAGTCAACTAATCTGTCTTGTACTCGACTACAGATATAGTTTTTCCAGAATTTAAAGTTTGAATTTATGACTGTTTATAGCCGTTTTTAAACGTTTTAAAGTTCAAAAAATGTCTTTTCAAGGGCTATAAATAGGTTATTTGTTCAGAAAAAATGCAGAGACTTACATACCCATAAGTTTTGATCTTTGTGCATTTTTTTAAGTAAAAAAACATTCAGATTTTGAGAAAAAGAAAAGTTTCTGAAATTACCTTTGAACATTACTCAAATTCTTATTGTTTAGGCAATTTACAGAAGTGAGAATCATTCCTAAGCCACTACTACACTACACTACAAATCAAGGCTTATAGGAATCAGAATTGTTGCTTCAAAAGTTCTCTCGGTTTGTGAGAGGTGTTAATCTCTTGGTTTAGAGATTAGTGTGCAAATTGACAAGGTGTTTGTCAATTGGTGTTGCAATTTGCAGGGACTTGCAAATTGGTTAAGTTTGCTTTTGATTTTGTAAGTTTATTCAAAATCATAGTGAAAACTCTCAAGCGGGATTTGCTTGGGGACTGGATGTACACCGGATTGGTGGAAGCAGTATAAAACTTTGTGTTTGTGTTTGTGAATTTCTAAGATTGCCATTTTTTTTTGCAAATTATAATTTTTTTTTAAAATAAATTTAAAAAAAATCATTCAACCCCCCCCCCCCCCCCCCTCTAGTGTTCTATTGTATCTATTCCAAATCCTACAGAGGCGGTGGTGGTAATGTTGTTTGGTTGGTTTGGTGATTGGGAGATTTCTTTTATTGAGCATATAATGAAATTGACAATGTTGTTTGATTTGTTTAATAATGAGGATATTTTTTAAGCTACTTTTGATCTTGTGTGATTGCTTTTTTTTGGCTCTTGAAAAGGATGTGAAAATGGGTAATTTGGGTTTGGATTGAAGATTTGAATCTTCCCTTACTGGTTGATATCTTTCAGTTCCTTTCTTTTTTACACCCTTAAGAAGTTGGACCTTTTTGTTCCTCATCTTATCTGTAATCTCTCTAGAAAGGATGGTGCCTTAACTCTATGTACGATCTTTTCTAGTGGAATTTGGGAGTTGTTAGTAGGTTTAGTATGCTCGAAAGGCAAGGATTTTGACTAGATAAATAATTAGGGGTGAGCGTAGTTCGGTTCAAACCGAACAAACCGACCAAATTAGCCGAAATTTAACAGTTCGGTTTGGTTTTTATTAGAGTTCTGTTTGGGTCGGGTTGAAGTTTTTTCAACCCGAACTGACTGAACCGACCGAATTGTATTACCCATTCTAATTACTATTTACATCCGTTTAAACCCGACCAATTATAGTTTGTATAGAGTTACTTCTATGCAGCTTGATATATTTTTCTCTCACACGACCTGATAGCGATAAAATACCCTAACAATAGTGTCCTCTCCAATTCTAGGGCTTTCATCTCTAGTTTTCTATTCCTCTCTATTACATATTCGGTTCTTCTACTTTGGACCAATCCACTTTGGAGGTAAGAAACTTAAACCATAATGGTGATTCTAACCTTTTCCTTGTTTTTCTCCTCGATTGATACATTTTTGGATCAGTCTTCTCTTTGGATCAGATTTATAATTTAATAGAAACTATACCGAACATCCAAGTTATTACATATTTTTTATTTACTATGTCTATCAGATTAGATCGATCACTTTAATTCTTTATGTAAGTTTTCTCTAAAAAATGTATGTAATCTTTGGTAGGAATAAGATTTTGATTTCTACATCTAATATTCAATAACATTTAATAGTTTATGAATTTCAATAAATTAGAGTGTAAGAGACTTTTTTCTTCGTCAACAGATTAAAGGTGAAATTGAATTTGGACATAACATTTGTACCTAAGTAAAAACCGAACAAACCGACCCGAACTGAACCGAACCGACTTGAATCGGTTCGCTTCGGTTTTGAATGATAGGAAATTCGGTTCGGTTTGGCCAAATTTGGCCAGAAACCAAACCGACTAACCGATTACACATGCCTAGATATATTGTTTAAATTCAAAGGGATGAAAAGAAGAAGATAGTGGTTTAAATGAGTTTGGATTTGAGTTTGTGATTGATGTGTTTAAGGTTTCTAATGGATATGAGTTAAATTAATAATTGGTTTTGATTTATAAGCAGAGGACTATAATGGTCAATCCACTAAAAAAGTCAAAATTAACCGAATATTCCCTAAAATTTTAACACCAACTAACTACAGTATTAATATATACACTAATAGTATTTGATGGACTAATAGTAAAATGTAAATATTTAAAGAAATATTATTAAAATAATAATGATTTAAGGGACTAATATCGAAAACTCACTTTAATAAAAGAGTATATTTTAGGACAAAAGATGAACTTCATCCTTTTATTTCATTTTAATTTTTATTTATTTATTTATTTTTGCTCACCTAGTGACATGTTAGAGTTGATGGTGTTAATATGAGGATAAAATAAGAATTTTTTAAGTAAGATTTAGTAGAATAAAAAATTTCAAGGGGGTTATGTGCAATAAGTCCTAAAGTTTAGGAAGCTTAGTGGAATAAAAAAATTGAGGGAGCTTCAATGCAACTCCCCTAAAGTTTAGGGGTTTTTCTATAATTAATCCAAATAATTACTGGCGACTGAAATCTTGTCTTAACCTTTTGTTTTCTTTCACCGGCAACACTCGGTCCATATTAGTAAAAGGGGAAGCATTATGATCACCCTTTCTCAGAATTATGTCGTTTTAAGTTAAAGGTCGGATCTTGAAAAGACAAAACGAGAATTTTTTTTCAAATAAGATTTAGTGAAACAAAAAATTTCAAGAGGGTTATGCGTAGTAAGTCCTAAAGTTCAAGGGGCCTTAATGGAATAAAAAAGCTTGAGAGAGGTTAAGTGCAACTTCCCTAAATGTCTAGGGGTTTTCTATAATTACTCCAACCAATTCTTGGCAACTAAAATCTTGTCGTTTTTTTTATTTAGCCCCTTTCACTGGCAACACTTGGTCTATTGTTTTAAGTTAAAGATTGGAATCTTGAAAGGTGGTAATTTCTCAATGAAAGTTAAAAGTGGAATTAAACTGTCACACCCCAGGCCACCCCGAGCCCGTTGACATGATGTTAGTCGTGAGACCCACATAATTGACTCTCAAACCCATCATTCAAATCATTCAATCACTCAATCAATACCCGACGCAAGAGAATATCTTAGATCATCTCCAACGTAGCGGCAAAATACAGCAAAAAGTGTATTTGCCGATGCGTTTGAGCTCCAACCCAGCGACAATTTCCGCTACATTTTAGCGGTGATGAACAGCGCGACGCCATATTTGGCGTCGCACTGTTCATCATCACATTACTGTTTCTTATTTTTTATTTTCAATTTTTATTTTTTACCTCATACTTTTATGTATTTACAATTTGACCCCAATTATTTTATTAAATGTATAAAACAACCCCAATAATATTTAAATTTTATAATTTTACCCCAATTGTATAATTTGGATAAAATAAATTATTTTTTAAAAATAAAAATAATACTAAAATTTAAAAGACATTATTATTAATTATAATATTAAAATCTAGACATTATAAGTAAAGTCCCATGAAATATAAAGAGCAACCCTAATACATAATTCAAATATAAATTACATGTCTGAAATACATAACATATAAAAACTGACACACATAATATAAAACTTTATTAAAATAAAACATAAAATACAAACTAAACATATAACATTACATAAGATGGACAAGCAACTCTCAATAATCTGGTAGATCGGATCTAGAGTGTCCAATATCATTGAAATAATTACCAAAATTAGAAGCAGACCCTTGTTCTTGTTGATTTCTTTTTTGTATTATTTTAATCTGTGGAGCTCGAACGTAGTCACACACGTTTGGATCAGCAATGGAATTCAAATCTTTCGTTATAATTTTCCATTCATCTCTATCTTTTTTCATGGCTATCTTTTCTCGTTCGATATCAAATGTTACTTGCTTGTCCAAGCTCGTCTTGTCTAACCTGTCTATAAGTCGGTTGTTATTTGTATCGATGGAGTTCACTACACTTGACTCATGATCATCATTTTTCCTTTTCAATTTGGCTTTTTTTACCCCAATAGGTCGTTCAGATGGAGTAAATGATGACAGTCCAGGAGATGTTGATATAGGAGATTTCGGAGTGGGATTATCTGATTGTGACGAGTCGAAGTTCACACTTTGGGGTTGTCTTCAACCAACTTGTCTTGTTGTGGGGACATCATCTTTAAATTTTTTGAGATTTTTAACCATATTCCAGACATAATCAAATTTGAAACCTTTTTCATACTTTGGTTCTTGCATAGATAACATCTTTGCTCGAACTAACTGCAAATTATAGCGAACATCAAGTTATGTATTTTAATAAAACGATAATTAATAGAATACTTACAATATCTTCATCTGAAGCACACTTAGATTCAGATTTTCTACTTGTCCCAAGCACGCATTCAATTTCCTTACTTCATTACTTATGATTTACATTCGAGAACTAATTGATCAGCTCGTACGCACCTCAAAATGCTGATCTCGAAGTTCATTGTATATGTTCTCCACACGAGACCAAAATGCATCTCGAGACGGGTTTCTACCGATAATAGGATCTTGAGAAATATCCAAAAATACTTGACAAAGGAGCACATCTTCAGTAACCGTGTATCCAGATTATCGAACATATATTTTTTTTGTAAAAATCGGTTGGTTTGGAGATTAGAAATATTTTGAAGAAATACTTCGAATTGGATGGTTTGAAGTAGAATTCGTGAATGTTATTTATAGCCAATCCAAATTTGTTTTTTTTTTTTTGTTTGAATTTGAATTTGAATTTGTCGGTGGTCAACATTTGAAATTGAATCGTTGTGTACAAACTGATCAGCTTTACACATTGTCCAACTTTGTCGATGTGAATCATTTTTTGAAATCAGGTCAGCTTTACACATTGCCCAACGTATACACAATTCAGCTTTCCTTGAATTGTGTGAAAGCTTTATACGAATGTGAATCGTTTTTTGAAATCAGGTCAGCTTGACATATTGTCCAACTTATATACAGCCCAGCTTTCGTTGAATTGTGTGAAAGTTTTATACGAGTGGGAATTATTTTTTGAAATTAGCTCAGGTTTACACATTGTCCAACGTATACATAGCTCAGCTTTCCTTGAATTTGGTGAAAGCTTTATACAAGTGTGAATCATTTTTTGAAATTAGGTCAGCTTGACACATTATCCAACGTATACACAGCTCAGCTTTCCTTGAATTGTGTGAAAGTTTTATACGAGTGGGAATTATTTTTTAAAATCAGCTCAGCTTTACACATTGTCCAACGTATACACAGCTCAACTTTCCTTGAATTGTGTGAAAGCTTTATACGAGTGGAAATCATTTTCTGAAATCAACTCAGCTTTACACATTGTCCAACGTATACACAGCTCAGCTTTCCTTGAATTATGTGAAAGCTTTATACGAGTGGGAATCATTTTTAAAAATCAGCTCAGCTTTACACATTGTACAACGTATACAGCTAAGCAAATTTGAATTTTGTGACAAATTGATAACAGCTGGAAAGCATTTCCTGAAATTAGCTCAACTTTACACATTGTTCAATGTTTACAGCTAAGCAAAGTTTTATAAATAGCATACTAGATTAGGTACATCAACACAATTACTTGTTGTTGTGTTAAAATTATTATTCTCAATTTCTGCATACTTCAGTCATTCTTTTCTTACTTTAAAAATGAGTTTCGATGCTGCAGGTCCATCGTATTTATCATCATCTTCATCTTTGGATGATGATAATTTTCTGTCCAATATCATTACAGAGATTGATGAAACCGAAGAAGAAATTTGTGAGTACATCAACAACAACATGATCCTCGCTAACAATTTACATCAATAAAACTACCAACCGATCCATGGTGGCTCGATTCCTGGTCATGCAGTGATCAACCGCGATCGAGAAACTGCGCATCAGAATTTGGTCATAGATTACTTTGCCGATAATCCACGTTTTGGAGAAGATATGTTTCATCGTTGATATTGAATGTCAAGAAGTTTGTTCCTTCATATTGTTGATGCAGTGAAAGATCATGACTATTACTTCCAACAACGAAGTTTGTTCCTTCGTATTGTTTCATCGTTGATATTGAATGTCAAGAAGTTTGTTCCTTCGTATTGAATGTCAAGAAGTTTGTTCCTTCATATTGTTGATGCAGTGAAAGATCATGACTATTACTTCCAACAACGAAGTGATGGACTTGGTAGAATGGGATTATCACTGTTACAAAAAGTAACAACTATTTTTTGTATGTTAGCATACGGTCTACCAGCTGATGCTACGGACGAATGCGTTAAAATAGGTGAATCAACAGCAATTGAAAGTATAACAAAATTTTGTCGTGCTATGGTGAAAATATTCGCAGAGCGATATCTACGAACACCTAACGCTAATGATATTTCTAGACTACTCTATATTGGTAAAAAAACATGGTTTTCCAAGAATGTTAGGAAGTCTTGATTGTATGCATTGAAAATAGAAAAATTGTCCAACGGCATGGTCTGGGCAATACGCAGGACGTAGTGGGTCACCAACTATTATCCTTGAAACTGTGGCAGATTATGATCTTTGGATATGACACACATATTTTGGTATGCCAGGCACCAATAATGATATCAATGTGCTTGAGTCATCTAATCTTTTCTCTAATCTAGCTCAAGGTATTTCTCCTCCTGCTCACTATGTTATTCAAGGAAAAGAGTATAATATGGGTTACTATTTGCCGATGGTATATATCCAAAATGGACTACTATTTTACAAACAATCCAACAGCCATAAGTTAGGAAGAAAAAATATTTCGCCATGAAACAGGAAGCATGTAGAAAGATGTAGAGCGTGCGTTCGGAATTCTCCAATCACGATTTGTAATTGTGGCAGGATCAATGTAACGCCCCGCCCCGGAATCCCGGAGTCGGTACGTTATTAGATCTGATGGACTGGCCTCACAAACCACCACATGTCTTTTCAGCACGTTTTGCCCTCACTCACGCGCTCCCTGGAAAACTTCTCAGGGGGTCACCCATCCTAGAATTTCTCCAGGCCAAGCACGCTTAACTTTGGAGTTTCTAGGAGTTGGGTTTCCGAAAAGAAGATGCATCTTGGTGGTATGAGTATTCCAATCAAATCTATCAATACTAATCACATCACCCTCTCAAGGGTTGGGGTATTACAATCTCCCCCACTTAAACTCACAACGTCCTCGTTGTGCCAAATCATATCATCCAAGACCGTACCATCCGTGTGAGATTCTAGAGGTGGCTCCTACGGCCTCAAGAGGTGGCTCCCGCCCTCTCGACGTAGCACTTTGCTCCGCATAGCACTTAGCTCTCACAATTCCGGTTGGCTTGGCTCTGATACCATTTGTAACGCCCCGCCCCGGAATCCCGGAGTCGGTACGTTATTAGATCTGATGGACTGGCCTCACAAACCACCACATGTCGTTTCAGCACGTTTTGTCCTCACTCACGCGCTCCCTGGAAAACTTCCCAGGGGGTCACCCATCCTAGAATTTCTCCAGGCCAAGTACGCTTAAGTTTGGAGTTTCTAGGAGTTGGGTTTCCGAAAAGAAGATGCATCTTGGTGGTATGAGTATTCCAATCAAATCTATCAATACTAATCACATCACCCTCTCAAGGGTTGGGGTATTACAATCAACACATTTTTGGAAAAACATGTATTACATGACATAATGATTGAATGCATTATTATGCACAATATGATAATCGAGGATGAACGTGACATTTATGCACCAATTCAAGAAGTAAGTGAAGCACCAACACCAGAAGTTGATATTGTAGCAGATGAAACTACAAGATTTACTCAATTTATTGCACGTTACAGACAAATCAAGGATAAAGATGCTCATATCGCGCTTCGTAATGCATTGATAGATCATTTATGGAAGGAATACACTATTTCAGATAGTTAAGTGCATATTAAATTTGTAATTTTTACATTGTTGTTAATGTTTAATTATTTTCTTGTATTTTATTTTCTGTTGTGTTCTTAAATATAATATTTTGGCAATATCAATAATAAAAATATAATATTTTAGCAATCAAGTTATTTTAATTAATAAAATAATATTTTATTGTTTTATTAGTTTAATTTTTTAAATAATAAATCATTTTGTTTGAAAAATATGTGAAAAAATAAAATTTGATATGTGGGGTTAATTGTTGAAATAGTTAAAAATATAGGGAATAAAAATAATAATATAAAAATTAATATACTGAGAATATTCTTTTTTGGTGTAAAACATGGTGCAATGAGTTAAAGATGAATTACTGTTAGATGTGACTTTTGCACCATTTTGGTGCGATTGGTTGGAGATGCCCTTAGCGTATCACAAAACCGTGTCCTAGAGGAAATTTAATCATATTGATTAATTGGATTTGGCTACTTAGTACTGACCTTTGCCCGGCTAGAATTAAATACATCGACTTAAACATTTCATTGAGAGGACCACATTTGAGATTATCCCAAACTCTGTCGAGCATCAATAGGCAACGTGGATTTCCTAATGGCTGATAATGCGCCATCTTCACAGCCTTATTTAGTCTAAATTTGTACCCCTTGCATTCAATTTATAGCACAATGCTGATTGGGAGTGTTATTTCTTATCAATGATGTTAGCAAAGAAAGAGCTTTCTTTCTTCTTTTCTCATTAATGGATGGTCGAGACTTGAGAGAATAGCGCAGGACGATATGTCACGGTCACAATATGAACATGAGGAAAGCTCGTCAGCCTCTCCCTTCGGGGCCTGTTTGGTTGATTTCCTAAAAACCAAAAGATGTCAATGAAAAGGTGGAAATCTCATAAAGTGCAATTTTATCCATTTTCATCCCTAAAACTCACCCACAACATCCAATAAAATATTATTTTCATCCAACAACTCATCCACAACATCTAATAAAATTTTATTTTCATCCAACAACTTATCCACCACATCTAATAAAATATTATTTTCATCCAACAACATCACTCAACTCATCTCATCTCATCATTTCAAATCACTCACATCATCCTATAAGATGGTGTCAACTCATCTCATCTCATTAACATTTCATTTCCACTCATTTCCTCTCAAAAGCTAGGAAAACAATTTCTTTAAGTGTGAGTCACATCATTCAATAATATAATGACAACCCATCTCATCTATTTTCTTATTTTTAAGAATGAACCAAACAAAAGAAAACAACCTATCACAGGAAATATGTTTCTTATAATTCATTTCCTTATTTTTTTTCGCCAAACAAACAACATCCAAATAAGTTTTCTTAAAAAATCACTTACATCATCCAATAATAAGGTGACAACTAGTATCATCTCATCTCCAATTCTTTGATTTCCTTCTTTTTTTAGCCAACCAAACATTCCCAAAATAATTTTTCTTAGAAATAGTTTTTCATTTCTTTGATTTCCCATTTTTTTAGGCAAACAAACAGCCCCTCAGAGGAAATTAAAAAGGATGAGGTTACTAATTTGAATTGCTCATCTATAGGAAAAATATAACTCGTATGCTTAAGGACTTGTTATATATTGGATTATTACAGGCTTTTTTTTTTCTTTTCCTCCTCCAAGACTTCACATGATCTGTCAATGATTTTGGCGTCATTTTGCATGATATAAGCTTAACTGCGATCCTTCAGCAGAAAAATAATCCTCTGAGTAAATCTATATATAAAGCTCAATTTTACTTGGAAAATAAGTCCAACTGAAATGATGAAGGTCAGCTAGCACATCCTATCAAGTGACTAAATAATCTTGCCATTTGTATTGATTGCTTTACCATGAAAAAATAACCATCAATTAGATCCCATGCAAAACCAACTCCTTTTTACTATTTCCTCCCTTAGGTTGTGGTCCAAGCATTCATTAAAATCTTGCACAAAAACTTAAATGTGGGAGCCATAATTTAACATGTGGTATCTCCCAGCTCGTTTTACTTTTTTTATGTCAAATATTTCTAAAAAGGTGCAAACCAAACTTATTGTAAGATCAAGTTGCCTGGGGCAATCAAGGACTTCCATCGGAAGCCATAGATTAATCAATATTTTTTTGAACTTAAAAAAAATATTGGGTGTGTCTTGACAACTCAAGTCATAATAAGTTGTCAAGTTCACTGTTGCCTCTCACCACTAGTCTATATCTAATCAACTCGTTCCCTGTTATGATTATGACATACACATTTTGTGGAGAAATGATAGAGGCACACCCTCGAGCTCACCTCCAACCTCCACCCCCCCCCCCCCCCCCCCCCGAAGGGTAAAAGAGGGGCCACTTAAGATTTTTTAAAAAAATTTAAATGGGCCCCCTGCACTGTAGATATAGAGGAGTGTGGTCGGAGGTGTGCCCGAGGGTGTGCCTGTAGCGCCTCCCCATTTTTTGGACTGATTTTAGAAAACCCTGTCACCTCAGAAAACCCTCTCAACTATTTTAACTCTACAAAACCCCCCTCAATTGTGAAGTTGTTGTAGATAGCCCCCTCAACTTTCGAAATATTATTTAACCCCCTTCAACTTTTCTACATAACCCCCTAAATTGATATAATTAATTTAAATCTAAAGGAACAAATGATTTAAAATGATCATACTATCCCTAAGACATTAAATTTTTTAACCATAGTGTTCCATTTTTAACTTTTTTGGTTAAAAATAACTTTCGTCCAACTTCATTGCTATGTTTATGTGCAAATCTAATATTTTTTCTTTCTTTTTTGAAACACTAAACTTCTTTTATTTTCTACTTATCCATGCCTGTAATGTTTGAAACAATTTTTTTTTTTTTTTGAAAATTAGTTTCCTCATTAAAATCCATCGAATTGAAGTCTAATATTTTGATTAAGTCGGGTTTTTAAACTCACATGCATGAATTTTTTTTAAACAAGGGTATTTTAGTCATTGTTTCAAATTAATAGTATTAGGGGGGTTATTTGAAAAAAACTAGAAAGATAAAGGGGGTATTGTGAGAAACCCGTAGTTACGGGGGGTTTAGTCATATTTTGAAAGTTGAGGGGTGTTATCTACAACACCCTCAAAGTTAAGGGGGGTCTTCTAAAGATTAAATAGCTGAGAGGGGATTTTCTGAGACAAGCATCATAGTTGAGGGTTTATTTTTTAAATTAACCCCTTTTACCCTTTTCGATCAGTTAGTGTGCATATGAGGGAATCAATCCTTACATCTATTTTTGTTTGTGTATATGAGAGAGACAAATAGGTCATCTTTGGATATTAGGTTGATAACTTGCCACGTGATGGCAAGCTAGTGGAATCACCAATGACTGATCAATGCGATCATAATCTGCAGGGCTGTCTTTAATGTGAAGTAGGTAGGTCCTTGACTACATACCCCTCGCATACAATAACAGTGTTTTGTACCCTTCACAGAAATTAAATTTCCAGGCATTTAAAATTTCCCATTTTCCCTCTTTAGTCTACACGTTACTGCTACTTGTTTATGTAGATTACATAAGAAATAAGAGAAACCCCCTTCCATGGCCACTAATGGAACGATTAATTTTATGACCGAGTTTTGTTCTTCAAGCGTGTGCATATTGATGTTTGAACTTGAGCAAACGTCTAGAAACAAGAAAATCAAATGTTTGTATCATTAAAAGGAAGGAAATGGATTTGAAGTTCATGACAAGTTTGGAAAGTTAAAAGGAAGGAAATAGCTAGCGGAAAAGTAGTTTTCAGATAAAGTTAAAAAAAACGATTATTTTTATCATGAAAAAAATGATGGTCAACTCATTATGCAATAGGAGGGGGACACCTCACATGTCTCCCCTGTTGGTCCCATATTTTTGATCCCTGTAGCAAAGCACTTTTATCATTAACCTAGAATTTCTGCTTTTGGATGTTTGTATGGATGTCTTGCAACCAAATTAGACTACAAAACTAGCGGTTTCATTAATTAACGTAGCTGAGTTTTTTTTAATGTTTTTAGATGAAGGTCCCTTGGAAAAACAATGTGTAATGAATAGTTTTTCTCGCAATTTACCACTTCTTCCTCTTATTTCTAAGAACCGGCATACTTTCTCAAGCCTAGAGAGATTATAGGCTTGGTGATTAATTATTTTCTTGAAGAAGTTGATTTTATTTATTAATTCTATTCTCCCTCTCTGGCTACTATTCCTCCAGTATCAGCCAGTACCACATCAAAATCTGCAAACTGAAAGCTCAATTAATGTCCACCCATGTGTTCTTCAGTCTTCAATTGCATGGCAACCAACTTTGAGTCCATCACAAAAGCTGTAAATTGGTGGTTTTGCACTTCATTATGCTGGCCCTCAAAGGGTAACCCAGATCCAATGCAGCATTAACTGCTCTCATTTATCGCGTGGGTCATCGGGATCTTTGGTCAGGAGCCCAGAGTTTGCTCTACTCCTCCTCTACATGTGAAGAGGAAATGGCCATGCAAACTACCCACCATCCTCTTCCCATCTCACTTTGAATTCTCAAACTCCTGAGTTTGGAGAAAATGGTCACCAAACAGCTAGCACCCCATGTGGGATTTTTATTAGGGGTTAATTGCGCATTGAAACCCCGCAGCACCGCTAGTTCGAACCTATTACCCCCTCTGGTTTTGTTGCTGAAGGGACTCCCGAGTGAACGTTTTCGATTCTTTTACCTTCGAGGGGTCTATTTATCAAACAAAAGAAAATTTGTGTTTGTTCGAGGGTAAAAGAGTGAGATAATTCCCCTCAGGGGTCGACCTGCAGCAAGAAAAACAGAGGGGGGCAGTAACTTCGAAACGGCGATACTACAGGGTCTATCCACAATTAACCGTTTCATAAATTTCGCTACATTTGACAAGAGACTTCAGAAAGTTTTTAGTAGCTACTAGACAGCGATACAGTAAAATGCGACGAAGGTAAACGTTACGCATTGACAGAAATAACCTGTGCTAGCTAAAATACACCATCAGATATCTCCATTAGACCCTCTACTTGTTCTGTAGACTCATCTAAAAGCCATTCCTCCAGTAAGGACATTGGCTCTTGGTGATCCTCTGATCTCTGTTTCGCTTCGAACGAGAGCAGCGACTCAAGCTCTTCTTTGTTGCTGCAATTGTTGACACTGTTATCGAACACGAGGCTTTGCTGTTTTTGTTGTTGATATTCTTTCTTCACGGTAGTTGTTTTTGTCCACTTTTCTAGGAGTCTTGATATGTTTTCGGTGCTCGAGGCGTAGACCGAGGAGTTGTGAGTGAACCTTGAGAGTGTAGACTGCATGTTGGTTGTCTCTGGAATTCCTGGTTCAGTTGTATGGTCTCTGTAAATTTCTGTCTGATACTTTTTGAGCTTCTTCTTGAGGTGGGTGTTCCAGTAGTTCTTGATATCGTTATCTGTTCTCTGCGGAAGGTAGGATGCTATGGCTGCCCACCTGCAAAGAAAAACAAAATCAATCTGTAATCTGTTAAACATTTTGT
>BQKN01107920.1:0-26006 GCA_022839385.1 Asparagus kiusianus | reverse complement strand
TTATCTAATTCTCATGAAGTTATACAAAGAATTAAAAATTCTATCCCAACTTGGAGTTTGAGTAGATACCCAACAGTTTTTTAGTTCTAATGTATGGGGTTATCTACAAAACTCAAAAAGTTTATGGCGGTTTTCTACATTTCCAAAAAAAATCATGGGGATTTAGTGTGATTTTGAAAGTTCACGGGGGTTAACTACAAAACATTGAAGATAGGGGTTTAGTGTAATCCACCCTTAAAAAGAAGGACGATGAACAGTTGTATCCTGCTATTGCACGAAATATGCATTCTTCCTTTATTAATACCTTTCTCATAACATCCTTAGCAAGTAAGTGACCTCTCACCTAATATATTCTCTTGTTTTTTCTCATTCTCATATTATTTTTTATTCTTCCATGCGATAAAGAATGGGTATTATGTAACATTGTTTGCCTACAATTTAATAGCTTAATTTTTTTTGGAAAAATGACTTTTACAAGTTATTTTATGAGTATTAATGTTGACTGAGACCTACCTACACTTAATGGAAGAAGTATTCCTGGCTGTTAAATCTAAAAGGAAAAACAAAGTAATTGACTTGGAGTTTTTACATGAATGAAAAATCACGCATATACATGTTGGGCGTGGCGGAAGCCAAAATCAAGCCGATGTGCTTCGAGGAATCAAAACAAACGCTGAGATAAAGGCCAACCAAATCAAAATAACAGTAAAAAAACACAAATAACCAATTCGGCAAGTTGCCTATGTCCACGGGGCAAGAAATGAGATGGGTTTTTCACTATAGAGAATGAGAGTACAAACTGAGATTACAAATCGCTCAAACCAATCAACTAATCTCACCAACAAAGCTCTCAATCTCTCAAACAATAACCCTAACCAATAGCTCAGAATGATCTCTCTTTTCTGTGCTCTAATATCCCAAAAACAATTCCCAATCAAAGCCAAAAAACCCTAAAATGTGTGTTTGTATTTATAGCAAACACCAATCCCAAACAGAATAGGAAACTAATCATAGGCCCAGACCCGATCCGCGGTCGACCGCCGCACCAGTCGCGGTCGACCGTGGCTAACGATAGAACCCAAAAAACACTTACAGGGTCTCGCTGTCGACCGTTGTGCCAGTCGACGCGGTCGACCGCAAAAAGTCCAGAGACTTTTCCCTATTTCGCGCATGTTTGCAGTCGACCGCCGCGCCACTCGCAGTCGACCGTCAGGCACCCAAAACTTGTTCTTCGTCTTTTCCTGCGGTCTGCGTCGCTGTGTTCGTCATTTCTATAATTCTCCACCTCGATGAAGTTTATTCCAAAACTGAGCTGACATCAACCAAAACAAATGTCTCACTTGTTGCGTCCAGTACGAAATGGAACAAAACCATGACAATGAACTCAATCCACAACGTCGAGACCCAAATGAGAATGCGATCACTCTCCAAACATCGGTATCAACTCACCAAACCGATTGCATCATAAATGACTACATACGTATCCTCTTGCCCAAGAAATCAAGCCTTCACGTAGTTCACCCAATGGCCTCTAAAGACCCTCAATCCAATAGAAGAGTTCTCAACTCTTCACCAACAAATCTGCGGCTGATAGTTCTTCCAATGGCCCCAAAGTGAAACAAACCAAACACCTCCAAAACCAAACATCTCCAACTGAGATGAACCAACGGCCATATCCAAATCGAAACTATGTCCACCAGTTGCACTCGAATCAACCAACTCATCATCTACATCCAAATCCAAATGATCCCTAAACTGTGTCACCTTAGCTGGAATCCCAAACGATACAGTATGATCTGGAGTATGTAGAGTAATCTCCATCCAACGTGAAGTAGCATCACACTTCACCTGCTACGATATCCCAACGATCTGATCAACACTCTCCACCTGTTGAGAGTCAAATGTGACATTCCTGCTCAAAAAAAATCAGAAGCTCCCAACTGATAACCAAACGAGCCTCTAAACCCCAAACGTGCAATCGGATTAAACCTCACATCCTTGATGTGACTAAATACTGGGCAACCAAACATCCGATGCAACCCAAAATCTGAAGTAGCTCCACCAGATCCTAAATCTCCAAACACAGCAGTCAGTAATCTATGACTAAGATGATCCAAACATGTCGAAGCCTCAACATCAGAATCAATGCTTGACATCAAACGTCGATCCTCCTCTAGAAAGGAACGACCAATCAAAAATATCATCTTATCTCGTTGCCCTAATATTTCCCCTCCAATGAAGTATCTCAAATTACCGTAAGCTTGGCACAAATGCAAGAAAGAGCCCCTACTAAAATTAGAACAACGAATCCCATTTCTACCAATACACTTCCTCAAACTGTTGTTGACTACTATGACTTCAAACCAACGGAACTTGGTTATAACCCACAAATGCCTAGTACAACCCCCAACCTAGGAAACCAAATATCAATTACCTTCCAATGATGCCTCCTTAAAAGACCCCCAAATACCTGAATGAACACCACCCAGAAGACCCCTTAATCGATGGATAGAAGTGTCAAACTCCACCTCGATCTCTTTGCTCATACCAATGTGCTCAAAGGATTTCAATATGCAGGCCAAGGCACTTCTCAATAATCCAATGTATCGAACAATCAAATATCTTAGCCTCAAACCCTTCTTTCTCAGCCATAATTCTCAAAGCACCAACAAACCAATGCGGAACAAACGAAAAATAGATCCAAACTGATAAAGGAGAGATTTTTACCTCCAATTGAAACCCTAGCAAGAGTCTCCGAAATATCTTACCCCACACGACAGAAACAAGATCCACAAATAGGAAAAATCCCATATTTATCACCAACCAAAACTCTAGGTCTAAAGCGATCTACTCCTCCAAATAGCCCAAGTATAACACGAGCTCTGATACCACTTGTTGGGCACGGCGGAAGCCAAAACCAAACCGATGTGTTTCGAGGAACCAAAACAAACACCGAGATAAAGGTCAACCAAATCAAAATAACAACAAAAAACACAAACAATAAATTTTAACGTGGTTCGGCAAGTTGCTTACGTCTACTTGGCAAGAAAGGGGATGGGTTTTTCACTATAGAGAATGAGAGTACAAACTTAGATTACAAATCGCTCAAACCAATCAACTAATCTTACCAACAAAGCTCTCAATCTCTCAAACAATAATCTTAACCAATAGCTCAGAAAGATCTCTCTTTTCAGTGCTCCAATATCCCCAAAACAATTCCCAATCAAAGCCAAAAAACCCTAAAACGTGTGTTTGTATTTATAGCAAACACCAATCCCAAACAGAATAGGAAACCAAACCCAGGTCCAAACCTGATCCGTGGTCGACCACCGCGCCAGTCGTGGTCGATCGTGGCCAACGACAGAACCTAAAAAACACTTACAGGGTCTCGCGGTTGACCACCGTGCCAGTCGACGCGGTCGACCGTGAAAAGTCCAGAGACTTTTCCATGTTTCGTGCATGTTTGCGGTCGACCGCCGCGCCACTCGCGGTCGACTGCCAGACACCCAAAACATGTTCTTCGTCTTTTCCTGCGGCCTTCATCGCTGTGTTCGCCATTTCTACATTACATTACTTTTCGCGTTGAATAAATTGAAAATAGACAAGTTTCCATTTATGTCCTTAGAAACTTTAGAAAAGGACTAAAATGTATGAAGGTCGCACCTAAGTAGTTTCTACAGGTTCCTTATGTCTTATATATACTTGTCTCTATGTTAGGATTGCATGCATGTTCTTTCTTTCAGGTGAATGACTGCAGACCGTAACATGCACAAAGCATCCTACGGTGCTAAAGTTTCTTGATGCAGGGTTATTTAGGCTGAATATCAAAAAACCCCCTTGACGTTGGACAATTATCGGTATCTGGATTATCACAAAACTCCTCTTTAACCTTTAGATTTTATCAAAAAAAACCTCATTTATCTTTGAGATTTTATCAGAAAAATTTTCTGGTTAAGAGGGGTTATCTAATGACCCCCAAAATTAAGGGGGGTTTGTTGGTCTTGAGAGTGGAGACCCAAACTTAGAATCAAAATCAACAATCACATAAAAATTTAAGACAGGCCATGGGTGTGGTCTGCGTCACACCAGGGTGTGGCAGAATCTGCTCTGTCTGCCATGGATGTGGTTTGTGCCACACAAGGTGTGGCAGAATCTGCCCTATCTGTCATGGATGTGGTCTGCGCCACACCAGGGTGTGGCAGACTTATTTTAGAATCATAATCTATTTGGGATTGTGTTTTGTTATAAATAGAAACATGTTCCTTTAGGGTTTAAGAGAAAAAAAAGATCACAAAAAGAAGAGGGTTTTGAGGGCTCTTTGAGGTTATAAATCTTAGAGAGAGAGGCCAATTGTAAGCATTATAATCTTCTTCAAGTAATCAAAGAATTGTGTGGTGTGGCTCCCGAGGACTTAGGCACATTGCCGAACCTCGTTAAATCTGATGTGTTCTTTCTTGTTTACTTTCCTCTAAGTTTTTATCTTTGATTTATGGTGAATTTCTTTCTTGCTAAACTCTCAAACACAAGATCCGGAAGGGTACAGATTTGATTTGATTTGATTATTTTGAATTCCTAACAACTGGTATCAGAGCTTCGTTCAGCAATTTGTGTGAAAGAGAGCCATGGCAGAGGAAATCAAATCAAAGATTGAGAAGTTTGACGGTTCAGACTTCACCTACTGGAAGTCGCAGATGGAGGACTATCTGTACCAGAAGGAATTGTATCGCCCGTTGATGGGTAAGGAAAAGGGACAGAAGAAGGAGGAGTCAGATGGTGATTGGGAGATACTGTATAGGAAGGCTCTAGGGCAAATCCGGTTGTCGCTCGCCAAATCAGTAGCCCACAATATTTTGAAGGAGAAGACGACAGTGGGGCTTATGGAAGCACTCGCGAAGATGTACGAGCAACCGTTTGCAGCAAACAAGGTGCATCTCATCAAAACTCTCTTCAACCTCAAGATGTCAGAAGGACGGTCCTTCACGATGCACCTCAGCGAGTTCAACACGATTGTTGATCAACTTATCTCTGTGGACATCACGTTTGATGATGAAGTGCAAGCCTTATTGATTCTATCGCAGTTGCTAGATAGTTTGGTAGGTTGTGTGATGACAATCAGTAATTCGGCGGGGAAAGAGAAGTTGAGGCTGAATGAGGTTGTTAGCATAATTCTATCCGATGAGGTTAGAAGGAAATCGTCTGAATCAGAAGGTTCGGGTTTAGTTCTAAGTTTCAAACAGAGAGGCAGAAGCCAGAAGAAAGGAAACCATAATAGGAATCGGTCGAAGTCAGTGAAAAAGAAGTAGAACTCGAAGGTTAGGCCTATCAAAGGAAAGTGTTGGAACTGCGGTCAGGAGGGTCATATGTCTTCAGTTTGCAAGAGTCCAAAGAAGGATGTGGGTGAGCAGGAGGCTCATATCGTACAGGATATCTTGATCCTTGCTATGGATAGCGACTCGGATTCTTAGGTCATTGACTCAGGAGCCTATTTCCACGCCACTGCTAACAGGAAGCTCTTTTAGAATTATATAGCAGTGGACTTTGGAAAAGTGTATTTAGGGAATAACGAGCCCTGTAATATTGTTGGAAATGGTGAAGTACAGATTCAGATGAAGGTCTCTAAGTGGACCTTGAAGAACGTGAGACACGTGCCGAAGCTGAAGATGAATCTTGTTTCGGTGGGACAGCTTGAAGTAGAAGGCTATGTTTCTACATTCACAGGGAATTCGTGGAAAATCTCTAATGGTACTACGATAGTTGCTCAAGGCAACAAACTAGGAACTCTCTACCTCACCTTACATACGAGTGACACCCTCGCAATTGCAGCTGGCAAAGAGAGTACAGATTTATGAAACAACAGGCTAGGGCACATGAGCGAGAAGGGGATGAAGATCTTACATTCACATGGAAAGCTAACCGAAACTCTGTGGAAGTCGGGGTTTGTGAAGACTGCATCTTTGGGAACCAGAAGAGGGTTAGTTTCCAGAAGGATGGAAGGCTAACTAAGGCTCAGAAGCTAAAGTTGATTCATACAGATGTATGGGGTCTAACCAGTGTGTCTTCTTTTGGCGGTTCGAGATATTATGTCACCTTCATCGACGATCACTCGAGGAAGGTGTAGATCTACTTCATGAAGCACAAGTTAGAGGTGTTTGGAATCTTCAAGAAGTGGAAGGCCATGGTAGAGAACGAGACAGATCTAAATGTAAAATATCTAAGATCAGACAATGGTGGAGAATACGAGCTGGAGGAGTTCAAGAGGTTCTGTGCTTCGAATGGTATTCGCTTAGAGAGGGCTACTTCAGGGATATCGCAGCAGAACGGCATTGCGGAGAGGATGAATAGGACCTTGACAGAACGTGCCAGGAGCATGCGATTATATGCAGGTCTGCCTAAGACATTTTGGGCGGATGCGGTGCATACGGCAACTTACCTTATTAATCACGGGGCATCAGTTCTATTAGATTTTAGGATTCCAAAGGAGGTTTGGAGTGGAAAGAAGATAAACCTCTCACACTTGCGAGTATTTGGTTGCGTGGCTTATGTTCATATCAGTGACCATGTCAGAGACAAGCTAGAAGCTAAGTCACAGAAGCACACATTCATTGGATACGGTATTGATGAGTTCGGGTATCGCCTTTGGGATGAGAAGAACAGGAAGATCATCAGAAGCAGAGATGTGATATTCAATGAGGAGGTGATGTACAGGAACAGGGAAGATACCAATGATAGCCAAAGCAGTAGGAGCGGCATTTTAGATACAGATGGATCTAAGTACATGGATATAAAGGAACTTCCAGATAGGGGTGATGATGTTTGTTCTGATCAGAGAATAGAGGAGGCTCCAGGTGCAGAAGAAACTACCCAGGGCATGGAGCTTAGGAGGTCATCCAGGGTATCCAAACCAAATCCCAGATATCTTTTATCTCTTGACTACCTATTGTTGACAGATACCGGTGAGCCGGAGTGCTATGAAGAGGCAATGCAAGTGAGTGAATCTAAGCAGTGGGAGCATACTATGCAGGAGGAGATGGATTCTCTACTCACTAATGAGACATAGGAGTTAGCCTAACTACCTGCACAGAAGAAAGCCTTACATAACAAATGGGTCTATCGGGTCAAGCAAGAGAGTGATGGAAGCAAGAGATTCAAGGCCAGATTAGTAGTGAAGGGGTTTCAACAGCGGGAAGGAGTGGACTACACGGAGATATTTTCCCCTGTTGGTGAAGTTCATAACCATCAGAGTGGTATTGAGTTTGGTGGCTGCAGAAGACCTCTTTCTTGAGCAGTTAGATGTGAAGACTGTCTTTCTTTATGGTGACTTAGATGAAGAAATCTACATGAAGTAGCATGTTAGCTTCATTGAAAAATGAAAGGAAGAGATGGTGTGCAAGCTCAAGAAGAGCTTACATGGTTTGAAACAGGCTCCGAGACGGTGGTATAAGAAGTTTGATAACTTCATGCAGAATAATGGCTACAGAAGATGCAATTCGGATCATTACTGTTATTTCAAAAGGTTCGAGTCCAGCTTCATTATTTTATTATTATATGTTGATGACATATTGGTAGCAGGACCATGTTTAGAGGAGATAAATAGTTTGAAGAAGCAGTTAGTAAAGGAGTTTGCAATGAAGGATCTGGGTACAGCAGATTCTAGAGATGCGAATCAGTAGGGATGAAGCTGAATGGACATTGAGATTGAGCCAAGCTGAATACATTGAGAAGGTACTTCAGAGATTCAACATGCATAATGCTAAAGTTGTTAGCACACCCATTGGAAGTCAGTTCAAGCTATCTAAGGAGCAATCGCCTAAGACAGATGCATATAGAGAGCATATGAGCAGGGTGCCATATTCTTCGGCCATTGGGAGTCTCATGTACGCGATGGTTTGCACGAGGCCGAACATCGCCCATGCAGTGGGAGTTGTGAGCAGATTTGTAAGCAATCTAGGAAAGCAGTATTGGGAGGCCGTGAAGTGGATAATGTGGTACTTGAGAGGGACAACGAACAAGCCATTATGTTTCAGGAGGAAGGAGTTGGTGCTGCAGGGATACGTGGATGCGGACTTCGCCGGTGATCATGATACGAGACGAAGCATCACGGGGTATGTTTATACCTTAGCGTTGACAGCAGTGAGCTGGGTCTCACGTCTGCAGAAGATTGTGACTTTGTCTACAATCGAGACTGAGTATGTCGCGGTGACTGAAGCAAGCAAAGAGATGATCTGGTTGAACGGGTGCTTGGAAGAGTTGGATCTGCAGCAAGGGAGAGGAGTTCTTTATTGTGATAGCCAGAGCGCTATACATCTTGCCAAGAATCTAGTATATCATGCCAGAACGAAGCACATCGACGTCAAATACTATTTTATATGCTCACTAGTTGAATACGAAAAGTTGCATTTGATAAAGATTTTGGGGAGTCAAAATCCGACGGACATGTTGACGAAGGCAGTCACCATTAAGAAACTGGAGTTGTGCGCAACTTCAGTTGGCCTTCACGAGTAGAAGACGAAGGCGGAGCCACAATACGAGGATCTGCGAGATCACTGGGATGTTGATGATTAAAGAATGGATTTTTTAAGTAGGAGAAGATGCTTGCGAAGAAGGCGGAGTTCGGGAGAGCTCATTGATGGTGGTTTGATCTCCAAGTGGGAGATTGTTGGTCTTGAGAGTGGAGACCCAAACCTAGAATTAAAATCAACAATCGCATAAAAATTCAAGACAGGCCATGGGTGTGGTCTGCGTCACACCAAGGTGTGGCAGAATCTGTCCTGTCTGTCATGGGTGTGGTCTGTGTCACACCAGGGTGTGGCAGACTTGTTTTAGAATCCTAATTTGTTTGGGATTGTGTTTTGTTATAAATAGAGACACGTCCCTTTTGGGTTTAAGAGAGAAAAAGAGCACAAAAAAAAGAGGGTTTTGATGTTTCTTTGAGGTTAGAAATCTTAGAGAGAGATGCCAATTGCAAGCATGGTAATCTTCTTCAAGTAATCAAAGAATTGTGTGGTGTGGCTTCCGAGGACGTAGGCACGTTACCGAACCTTGTTAAATCTGGTGTGTTCTTTCTTGTTTACTTTCCTACTAGATTTTATCTTTGATTTATGGTGAATTTCTTTCTTGCTAAACTCTCAAACACAAGATCCGAAAGGGTACGGATTTGATTTGATTATTTCGAATCTCCAACAGGGTTTTCTGATATTTTCAAAGTTAAGGAAGGTTTTTTAATAATTGTTCAAAGTTAAAGGGGTTTTATGATATTTGGCCTTTTTATTATTATGCATTTGCGTGATAACTATGTACTATATTAAATGATGAAGTGATAGTTAACCGACTTACTAGCCTAATTAGTTTCTGTTTTCCTTATCCTGTCCAGAAAATACAACGCTTGTAAGACGCATTTGTTTGAGGAATTTGCTAACGAGCGCACCGGGGGCGCTTGTTACTGAAAAGTGGGACAGAGAGGGGAGAGAGTGTGTGGGTCCAGTTAGGGGCGGATCCACCTATGTCAAAACGGTGTCATGTGACACTTCATAGGATCCCCTCCTCGTTATGTACCATTAGGTATAGTTAATAACCCCAATTAAACTTTATATTTTCCACTATAGGCTACCCTCAATCAGTTTTTGCTATCTATTGAGTTAATTAGTTTAGTATTTATAATTGTTAATGGTTGTAAATAGACTCCCCCTGTACTTCACCAAGTGATTTACTCCCCTGTGGTCCCTCTGAGTGAAAAAAAACTATTTTTTATATTATTTTTGGTTAATTATCGTTTTTTCAGAGAGAAACGGCGAGTAATTTCCCCGTGTCTACTTCTTTATTACTAAAAGAGAACAACAAAAAAGCATATAATGAACAGTAACTTTCAAAAATAATCTAAAAATGGTTCCCAATATCCACCATCTAACAACAGTTATATCTCACAGCAGTTATGGCTCCACTTAAACCGCAGAAGAACTGCCCAAAACTAATTATCCTCTCAATCTAAAAACGATTCTCTCTCTTCCTCTCTCAATCTTCAGAAAAGGATTCAGAAAATTAAAAAAAAACTCCTCTGCTCCTCCTCCTCCTCCATCTTTAATGGCATCCTCCGCCTCCTCTGCTCCGCCACCGCCGTCGTCGCCTCTGCTGTCGTCGACAGCGAAGAAGAGTTTTCTTCTCCGTCTACTCCCCTTTCTCCTCACCGCGAATCTCGTCGTTGGAGGTAAAAAAAATTTGCAATTTTTAGGGTTTTAACTCAACTCCTTGGTTCTTATTGTTCCTTTTCTGCAATTAAAAATTGCAAAATTCCATCTTTGTAACATATTGTAACATAGATTGGATTGAAATCACTCATGAATCGATGTGATAGGTTCACTGAGAATCGGATTCACATTGGTCTGGCTGGGATCAAAAAGTAATTAGTAACTTATTTCCTTCTTTCTCTTTTTTGATTGATTTTTCTTCGATTTTTATGTAGCTTTGAGTTCAAACAATGAGATGAAGAAAACCCATGTCGTTTCCTACTTAATCCCCCCCCCCCCAGCGCTGTTAATTGTGATATCTTAAACAAAAACATTTCCGATGTGCCTTACATGTGTTGCTTTATTCAGTTAAAATAGCTTCATTGTCAAGCTTTTATCTCTTAATCAATAAACTGCTTCATCTGTGTCTTACCTGTGCTTAGCATGTCTTTCTTCCCCAATTCTTTTTTGCAGGTTGAAACAGTTGCACGGTTCGGTGTAATATTTCTTCTTTTTGCGTTGGGTTTGGAATTCTCTACAACAAAGGTTAACTATTTGTTTTTAAGCTAAAATTTAGCATTTTTTCCACATATACCTTTGTAGTTCATCTGGTAAATTTTGACTGTTAATTTCTCATTGAGTCTTCAGCTTCGAGTTGTTCGTACTGTTGTTGTTCTCCGGTGTCTACAAATTTTTCTATTCATGTTCTTATGTGACATAATTGCATCGGTATGTTAAAGGTTCTAATCAGGAAGTTTTGTGGTACTGCTTAGTTTCTCATTTAATGCAGAGCATCTAATAATTTAAATTAGTTGAAAATATCAAATAAAAACCAGCATTACGTTGTTTCCAAAATCTATAGCAATGCTTATGTTTACAATTACACACACATAGACATGCTTATTACAATATTCAACCTGTAAGCTGTCCATAACAAACATAAGCTCTGCATGGTAACATACTGGTGCAGATAGACATGCATGTTGGATGTTATTTTCATCCTGTAATCTGTTCATAACAAAGACAAGTACTGTTTAATACAATGCTAATGCATGTTTAGACAATTTCTAGGTACATATGATTTGTATAACAAAATCATATTCTAAAGTTTTGCCCGACTCAAAAGGTGAGGATTTCCCCTTTTTCTTTGATATTCTTCTTTCGCTGGGGCAAATGGTGCAGTGTTTTTGCTGATGAAGTTGATCAAGAGATCCACCATCGTCAGTTTGATCATCACTGTGATTTAGGTATATTTCATTCTTGACCTTTTTTTATCTGTGCGCGTTAATCTTGGTTTAATTTCATGAATTTTTGTATGATTAGGGTTTTTCTATGGTTCTGAACTATAATATTTCGTTCTTGATGTGTTTTGTCTGTGGACACTTTAATTTCTTGAATTTTAGTATGATTAGGGTTTCAAATTATAATCTCCGATGAAAAATCCTGTGAGCATACTTTTAATCCCCTCAAGAAAATAACACATTATTTGTATTTTTTTGTATTTTATTATGATCATAGGCATATGAAATCCAACGAGCATAATTTTAATTCCATCAAGAAAATAACACTTTAATCTTTTTTTTATTCTATTATGATTTTAGTCATATTACAAAGGGTAGCACCTCCAATGAAATTCGTGTTTACTATGTTCACTGCATGTAAGTTACTTTAATCTGTTTAATATGATTGTACCTTTAGCATTATTTTGTTCTTGATGTGCTATTGACATTAAAGTGATTACACGTTTCACATTATTTTGTTCTTGATGTGCTCTGAGCATGATTTATTGATGAATCGAAGCAATGTGGTTTGTACATAACTTTATTTTCTTGAATGTAGTATGATTTTAGGCATTGTTTAGGGGTTATTGATCTAATACAATCAGCTTTTGATGTTTTTGATGTGTTCTTGATTTTAATAATGATTCAAATTCTATGATTTCTATTTCAAATTGTATTAGATCGAAGCTTATTTTTGGAAAATAAGAGCAATATAGTTAAGATTTGAGCATTAATTAGAATTAGGGATGATTGGATCTCATTATTTATCCAAAATTAGCAGACACAAATTAGAAGAAAAAGAGGATGTTGATTTAGTGTACTTTTCCCCCGAATTTTGAATTGCGAGATGATTTGGGCCTTCAATTTACGCTAATGCAACCTAACATGTAAAGTACTAATATTAACTGAAATTATCATCCTTTGTAGCCTTCACCTTAAAGATATTAACTGAATGTGTTGAGGTGATCATTTTTGTGTGTGTCTCCATCATGGATAATTTATATAACCCGCTTAAAGAACACGATTCATTGACATATTACTCGCAAATTGCAATCTGCCAAATATAATACCCTCCATAATTTAGTCAACATCAAAAGCTATATGTTGGCCTTTTTCATGTTTTTCTGCCATAGTAATCCGAACTATCAAACTATTGGAAGAAATTCTATCAAATAGCATGCATTAGATATATAAATGCTAATGATGTATGCACAAGATATTCTCTACATTCAAAGACAGAGAAACATTTATCTGCGAGTATCTTCTGTTCACAATGACAGAGATTTGTTGTCATACTTTTGAGTCTAATATATAATTTTAATTAACATGAGCATCATGGACCGAGGAATTAGTGTTCAATTAAGTATATAGAATATTTTAACACATCTATCAGCTGTGTACATACATCTATGAAAATTCTAAAATGTACTGCACAATTATGGTGTCTACCCTCGCATATAGATGTTCAATATGTTTCTAACCACTTATGTATGAATTTGATTAAAAGCGAATGTGAGGAAAATAATTCAGCGCTTAAAACCATGCTTATTAACATACTTAAATTGTCTTTACATTCTTGCAAGATAATTTACTAAACTATATTTAAATTGTACTTTATAGTAACACATTGTTTCGTGTTATGGCTCTCAGTATTAGGGGATCTTTCTTACTTGATAAAATTATTAAGTGCCCATACTAATGGAATTAAATCTTGATGCAGGAACTGAGTATCTAGCCTTCGATAAAGGAGCACAAATTTTGGACACATAAGATCATTTGTGTATGGTAAAATCAGTTTCCTTTGGGAATTTGCAGAAATTTTTTTAGAAGCCGTGCTTTGCACGGGTCTAAATCCTAGTTTCATTAATAACAAAACAACCCAAAGAAGAATAAAAGAGCACTAGGACAAAGACACAGCTAATGACCAAAAAATAAAATAAAAAAATTAAAAAAATTAAAAAAAACACTCAGGTAGTCTATCTACAACAATAGAATTATGGGGATATATAAGTTTAATGGTGATAGTACAAAGGGTCTATATATGTACAATAAACACAATTAATTATGTGGTGACATCACTTTTCAGATATCCTAGTTGCGCCATCGGGTCCAATGTTTCCCACTATGTTTTAACTCTTCCCCAAACCTCTCTATCTCTCTCTCTCTCTTCACCAACAATGCTCCTGGACGCTCTTTAACACTATTAATTAAGGATCGGGTGGCTTTGTTTTCATCTTGGACTTAAACAGAGGGTGATCAAAAAAAAAGTTTATCTAAGTTCTTTTTTTTTTTCTAATCAAAATATGAGGACATGCTCGCATACGCGCTCCAAACAGAGCTCTTGGGAGCATAATTGTTAGTCAAACGACAGAAGTACGATGATGCCTCCAACGATTCATCGCCAAATTCATCGAGCAGCCTTGTGGATTGCCGGCGACTCAATCTATCATGAAAATAAAAACACAAAAGACAGAATGATGATTATCGCATGTACTGTCAACGTTACATCTACTAAGTTCTCATATACATCTCTAATCCATACCTGCTGACCTCTTTACCTTTCATGGTTACACAGGTAATCATCTATATTTATATCTATATTTATATTTATCCTGTTTATAAAAGAGGATTGGGTTGTTAAAACTATTGATTGACTCTTTTATCCCGCTAAATTTTGATAATTTTCGACAATGTCTTGAAATTTATTTAATTCGTTCTATTTATTGCACTATAATTATTCATGCAATAAACATAAGAACAAGTATTAAAAAAACTAAATATATATTATGAAATTTAATCATATTCCTTTAATTTTATTCACATTCTATTTATTACACTATAATTATTCTAGCAATATTAAACATAATAACTAATATATATCATAAATTTAACCATGTCAGTCTTATGTTAAATAAAAAAAATATTTCACTTTAGATATTAGGTATTATACAATAAATATACAATTTTAATATATAAGATAATATGATAACTTATATTTATAAATTATATTGTAATTTAAGATAATTTAATATTTAATTAAAATTTTAACATCTAATCTAATACTATAATATATTAATATGTGGGTCTGATATATAAAAAATTCGCGGAGAGGAATACTAATATAAATGTTAATCTCTTAGCGTACATATGTAGTCTACAAATAGCATATAAAACTATCATAATATATTACTAACTATTGCAATTATTTATCATAATATTTGGATACGAGGTAATTCTAAGTATGCAGAATTCCAAGCGGTGTGGGAAGCTATTACATTTGCTTTTGACACTAGATGTGGAAAAATAATTTTTGAAGAAGATGCGGATGCGGTAATTAGAGATATCCAAAATGGTGCGGAGCAACACTCGATTTTCAAACATCTTGTGGATGATATTCAACGATGTTGCACATGACTCGAGGAATGAGATTTTCAAATAGTTCGTTAAATGAGGAACGTAATAGCTCATGTATTGGTCCGAAGAGCTAAGAAAATTGATGATTTTGTAGTATGGCTCGAAGACCCACAGCCGTTTTTACACAATATTCTGCAGTCTGATAAGGAGCAGCGTTTTTCCATATTATTTTGTTGCGGTTTTAGGTTTTCAGTTTAGTTTGGATGTGTCTTAATATATTTTTTTTTCCCATAACAAAACTATTACAATATAATAATTAGATCCTACTATCAAATTAATTAATGACATCTACCCTTCTGAACCTACTAATAATGTATTTAACATGAACAGTAGTGAGAAATGAACTCATAATTAAAGTGTTCATGTATCTTCTTTGATTGACTAATCAAATTCTCTTAATTAATTATGCATTAATTATTTCACAACTAATCTAGTTCCTTCGACTTGGACCTCAAGAGTTGCATAAAATTATATTATATATGGATGCTCAAATGCACAAAAGAAAACACTAAAAGGATCAAAAGAAAAAAATGGAGGAAATGAAAATTTTGACAGCGGATTCAGTCTCTCGATTATATTAACTAGAATGCATAACGGTCAACAAGATTTCACTGGTGATAATTGAGAGCGAATATTATATTGTTTTTCTTTCAAGGAAATCAACAAATCTATGATTGAGTTTACTCCCATTTATGAAAAAACCATCAATCTATTAGTCATATAAGTATACAAATTCGTGGAGAGAAAAAAACTCATATAAATATCAATAAATTGCCCTTTGAATGTTTAGCCTCATATCGTTACTTCATATGCATTACGTGCAAAGCACGTGTTACATACTAGTCTATACTTACTACAGATAAAAGAGGATTTGGGTGTTAAAACTTTTGATTGCCTCTTTTACCCTTCCAAAATTTAATAATTCACAATAATGCCTTGAAATTTATTCAATCCATTTTATTTATTACACTATAATTATTCTTAAAATAAACATGAATGTTTACGTCAAAAGTTGGTTTATTCATGAAACTCATTACAACTTTAATCGTTTACAACAAGTTCAAAAGAGTTAGTTTTTTTATAAGACTTTTCTTATACGAATCAAAAAATAAAAATACAACTCTCTAGAAACACATGCAGATGACGTTTATCACCCGCTCCTTACATGAGATCTTTGCCTGTGTCGGGGTTTATCCGTGGACCACCGCGGATCAGATCCGATTGATCGGAATAAAAGATCAATGCTCTTGCTTCACAAAAAAAACAATTGCAGAAATAAATAATCTCAACAAAATGAGATTACTACTCTTCTCGATATCAAAACAAATTCAGATCTCAAGGAATGATGGAACGGGCTTCAGATCTCTCGAACTCTTCCCCTTTATGCTGAAGAACTCGCCAAGAACTCGCTAGCCTCTCTGAAATTCATGGGTTAACTCTCCAATTTGACAGCACCTCGCCCTCTTGCTCCGAATTTCCGATCACCCGTGTATAGGGGCACTAGGCTTGTATTTATAAGCTTCAGATGCATTATTTTTGGATAGGAACAAGTGATTTGGCCTTATCTTCAATTAATAATGGCATTACCATGTTTAGGGATGATATCAAAGCAGCTGGGAGGCTCTAGAATGAACAAATCCTACGAAAACTCATCAACAAACGCGTTTCGGGTATTTCTGGGCGCAAGCCACTTTAAGGTAGCTCGGCACTGTGCGAGTCGCCCTAGGGTGGCTCAGCCTTGGCCCAGTCGTTTTGATGTGACTCGGGTGCCAGAGGCTTCTCCAGACTTTCCGGTTTGGTCTTGTTCCGTTGTTTTGAGTATTTCATCGTTCCGTTGACTCATACGCTTCGCCGACACGCTTCGTGCACTCGTTAACTTTTTACGGCCTCGGATGATCTCGTTTGACTCAGATGATGACATTTATCGTCTTCACTTTGTCTTGAACTACGTGCGGGAACTCATAGGCAATTTTTTACGCCTATAATGAAAACTAATACTAAGAAGTAAATATATAGTATAAATTTTAATCATAAATCTTAATCAATTCATTCTATTATTACACTATAAATCTTTGCACTCAACATAAGAACTGATATATTACAAATTTTACCAATATTAGTGTTATGTTAAATAAGATAAATATTTCACTTTAGATATTAGATATTACACAATAAATATACAACTTTAATACATCAGATAATAATATTATAACTTATATTTATAAATTATATCATAATTTATGATAATTAAATATTTAGTTAAACATCTAACATCTAATTCAATACTATAATATATTGATATGTGCATCTATCGCGCGCCTATACGGAAGCGTTGCACGCACACACAACGAACTTGAGATCACGGAAGAAGAAAGCCACACACTTGCACAAACCAAGCCAATTACGACAAATCAAACCAAATACAGAGATATACGTGGTTCGGCAATTGCCTACGTCCACGAGGAGAGGATGGGGAAATTTTACTATATGGAGGAGAAATACAACGGGTTACAACTCACAAAATCACTCAAATATAACCCTAACCAAAGCTCTCAACTCCCTCACAATATCTCCCTCTCAAAGTGCTCAAAACAATGCTAATTCTCTCCTTTTCTCTCCTTAAGAAACCCTAAAAAAACGTGATCCTATTTATAATAAAACACAATCCCAAACAAAGGAGGATTCTAAAAACGAGTCTGCCACACCCTGCACCATGGGTGTGGCAAAGGGTGTGGTGCAGGACAGATTCTGCCACACCCATGGCCGTGGGTGTGACAGAGGGTGTGGTGCAGGACAGATTCTACTACACCCATGGCAGACATCACACCAGGGTGTGGTGTAGTCTGCTTTGGGTTATTCTTCACATTTTTCACAATTCCTTCGCCATTTTCACAATTCTTCACCTCGGCAAAGTGTTCCCAACACTAAGCCGACACCAACATGAGCACCAATGTGTCGTCTCTCTAAACTCGGCTGCACCAATGTGGTTGCCTACGTACCCCCTCTCCCAAGGGATCAAGCCGCCCGTAGTTTATCCAAATGGTCGTCAACGGCCTCAACAATCACGAATATGCAACAAGTTTCGATAATGATCAAACTTGTTGATCGGAACCACCTTAGTGAGCATATCCGGCGGATTATCCTTTGTGTGGACTTTCACAATCTCCACATCGCCATCTTCAAGAACATCCCGAACGAAGTGATAACGAACGTCAATGTGCTTCGTCCTCGCATGAAAAACCTGATTCTTTACCAAATAGATAGCACTTATGCTATCATAATGAATGGTGACGGACCGCTGCGATATACCAAGTTCCTCCAAAAGTCCTCGAAGCCAAGTAGCCTCCTTCACAGCCTCCGTAACCGCCATATACTCTGCATTCGTCGTAGACAAAGCCACCGTAGACTGTAAGGTGCATCTCCAACACACCGGCGCACGGGTCAAAGTAAACACATATCACGTAGTAGACCGACGCTTATCCAAATCCCCGGCATAATCCGAATCAACATATCCAATGCACAACTGCCCACCTGTAGTGTCCCACTCATAAACCAAACAAACATTGAGCGTACCTCGAATGTACCTCAAAATCCATCTCACGGCATCCCAATGACCCACTCCTGGATCGTGCATGTATCTCGACACCATGCTCACCACCTGTGACAAATCCGGCCTCGTACATACCATCGCGTACATCAAGCTCCTAACTGCTCTCGCATATGGAGTCTTCGTCATCAACTCACGGTCTTCAACTGACTTCGATGAAAGGCCAGCTGAAAGCTTCAAATAGGCTCGGAAAGGTACACCAACTGGCTTCGTATCCATGCTAACATGGAATCGCTGTAGAACCTTCTTCAAATAAGCCACTTGTGTCAAACAAATCTTTCCCTTCTTCTTGTCTTTTTCGATCTCCATCCCTAAAATGTGCTTCGCCTCGCCCAAGTCCTTCATCTCAAACTCATTCGAAAGCTGAACTTTCAACTCATCTATAGCATGACCTGGAACTAGAGGCAACCAACATGTCATCGACATAAAGCAACAAATAAATGTACGCACCTCCTCTCAACTTGTGAAAATACACGCAAGGATCAAACTGGCTCCGAGTGTACGAATGACCAAGCATAAAACCATCGAATCGCCTATACCACTGTCTAGGATATTGCTTCAAACAGTATAGCGATTTTTTTAACCTGCAAACCAACTTATCTTTTCCTGCAGCTCGGAATCCCAATGGCTGAATCATATATATTTCTTCATCAAGATCACCAAGAAGAAATGTCGTCTTCACATCCAACTGGTCTAACTCTAATCCATACTGTGCCACCAAAGCTAGCAGAATCCGAATCGAAGAATGCTTCACCACCGGAGAGAAATCCTCATTGTAATCAATACCTTCCTCCTGTGCATAGCCCTTCGTAACCAACCTAGCCTTAAACCTCACTGGAGTGCCCTCAATGCCCTCCTTCTTCGTGTACACCCACTTGCACCCAATCGCCTTCCGCCCCTTTGGAAGCTCAACAAGCTCCCATGTATCGTTCTTATGAAGGGACTCCATCTCCTCCTGCATAGCCACCTGCCACGAATCAGCCTCCGAACTCTGCTCGGCCTCTCTGAATGTAGTAGGCACCATCTCATCGATACTCTCCACCGGAAGTGCATATGTAACTGTATCAACATACCGTGCTGGCACCCGTATGTCTCCCCTCTGTTTTCGAGCCGTAATAGAATCCTGAACCTGAGCCATCGGTCCCTGATCCTGCTCATGAGTACCTATATCCTCCGCATCACCGTCGTGCTCGCCTGGCGTCACCTCAGTCGGCACTCTAAAGGATACTGCACCATCTGGACTCTGTGGAGCTGTATCAATCTCCACCACCTGCGATATCTCCTCTGTCGGGTCGCTCTCCACCTGATGAGAGCTGGGAAGCTTCAAGATAAAAGCCTCATCGAATGTGACGTCCCTACTCAGCGTAATCTTCTTATCAACTGGATCCCAAAGCTTGTATCCCTTGACACCACGCTTGAATCCTATAAATATGGCCTTCCTAGCTCGAGGTTCCAACTTATCAGTTTTAACATGATAATATGCAGGGCAACCAAATACCTTAAGCTGGTCATAGTCATGTGCTGTCTCTTCCGACCACATCTCCATAGGGGTCTTCCCCTCAATCGCAGATGAAGGCAGCCTATTAATGAGGTGGCTCGTATAAGAAAGTGCCTCAGGCCAAAAGATCTTCTCCAAACTACTATGCACCAATAAACATCGAATCTTCTTCAGCAAAGATCGATTTAACCTCTCCGCCACCCCATTCTACTGCGGTGTATGACTAACTTTGAAGTGCCTCTCTATGCCCTCGTCTCGACATAGCTGCTGAAAGGGGTTTAAAGTATACTCGCCGCCGTTGTCGGATCGCAACGTCTTGATCTTTCTCCCAGTCTGCAGTTCTAATCTCTTCTTCCACTCCACAAACAAATCTAGGACTTCACTCTTATGCTTCATGGTGTACACCCAACATTACCTAGAATAGTCATCAACGAATGTGACGAACCAATGTCGACCACCAAGTGATGTCGTCTTGGTGGGACCCCAAACATCTGTGTGCATGTAATCCAATATGCCCCTCGTCCTATGAATGGTCGTCCCGAACTTTACTTTTGTCTTCTTGCCAAATACACAGTGCTCACAGAATTCTAATTTACCACTCTTGGCTCCCTTCAATAGCCCCTGCTTGCACAATGCCTGCAGTGACTTTTCACCTGTGTACCCTAGCCTGTAATGCCAAAGTCTGCTCATGTCCACCTCTAAAATAGCCGAAGCAACCTGGCCAATCTCGATGCTCCCCTTCAGATAGTATAAATTACGATTGCGGACTCCCTTCATCACCATCAAAGATCCCTTAGTAACCTTCGCTACAGCGTTCTCAAAGGTCACCCTGAATCCCTTAGCCTCTAAAGCTCCAACTGAGATAAGATTATTCTTCAGCTGAGGAACAAATCTCACCTCCTTCAACTCACAGACTACTCCATCGTGCATCCGAATCCTTACAGTACCTATCCCACAAATGCCACAAGATTGATCATTTCCCATGACAACAACACCCCCGTCGAGTCTCTCAAATGATGAAAACCAATCTCTCCTAGGAGTCACATGATAAGTAGCGCCAGAATCAAGCATCCAATCCGATGCATCCACATGGTTCACCTCCGGAGTAATCAATAGAGAAAAGCACGAATCATCGAAATCATCGTCTTTCGCAACGTTCACCTCATTGGCCTTCGGACCATTTTTCTTGCCATTCTCCTTCTCCTTGAGCTTCGGGCAGTCTCTCTTCCAATGTCATTGCTCCTTGCAGAATGCACATTGGTTCTTTGCTAATTGGTGACGATCTCTTGACTTTGACCTTTCTCGATTATCACCTTTCGGATATGGGCTTCTACCTCTCGTCGACAAGGCCTCTCCTGAAGTACTAGCACGGGAAGTCTCCTTATCCTTCCTCCTCAAATCGTAGTTCGTCAATGCGTTAGTCACTTCACTATAAGTGATAGAAGATCTCCCGTTCAGCAAAGTAAGCACGAAGGTATCATACTCCTCATCCGGTAAGGAGCCCAAAAGAATAATAGCCTTGTACTCATCCGTGATCTTCTCATCCACGTTCGCTAAGTCTGACAACAACTTAGTGTAGTTGTTTACATGAGCCGCAAGCGAGGTGCCTCGGGACATCTGGAATCTGAATAACCTACGCAGCAAATACAACCTGTTCTCAACACTTTTCGTAAGATACTTATTGTTGAGAATTTCCCACATCTTCATCGCAGACGTCACCCCAATCATATCATATTTTAGCTCCTGTTCCAAACAGGACTTGATCACCCCACAAGCGTTCTTATTCATCTTTTCCCATACCGCCTCTTCATATTTAGGTGGCCTCACATCGACCATGATGGTCTCCTCCAAATTTTGAGCATTGAGCGCATCCTGTACGTTGCTCATCCACAAACCAAAATTGATTTTGCCGTTATATTTCACTACACTAATCTTAGTGTTCTGAAAACCCATTTGAACTGTACCCGTCATCTTGCTGCTTTCACCAACTTCTTCACCCATAATCACAAACTCTAAATTGTAAAAAAAAATTCAAACTTTATAGAATTTAGAAGTTACCCAACTGAACCCTAAATTGGATTCTAAATAGAACTCCTAACCACACGAGAAAAGCGAGATCTTCAACGGCAACTTCAAACCCTAACTCCACCAAAGCCTAGAACTCCAAGAACCAAGCTTCCAACTGAATCTTCCTCCACCTAATCCAAAATCCTTAGATCTGAAATCTGGGCTCTGATACCACTTGGCGCGCGCCTATGCGGAAGCGTTGCACGTACACACAACGAACTTGAGATCACGGAAGAAGAAAGCCACACACTTGCACAAACCAAGCCAATTACGACAAATCAAACCAAACACAGAGATATACGTGGTTCGGCAATTGCCTGCGTCCACGGGGAGAGGATGGGAAGATTTCACTATATGGAGGAGAAATACAATGGGTTACAACTCATAAAATCACTCAAATATAACCCTAACCAAAGCTCTCAACTCCCTCATAATATCTCCCTCTCAAAGTGCTCAAAACAATGCTAATTCTCTCCTTTTCTCTCCTTAAGAAACCCTAAAAAAACGTGATCCTATTTATAATAAAACACAATCCCAAACAAAGGAGGATTTCCAAACAAAGGAGGATTCTAAAAACGAGTCTGCCACACCCTGCACCATGGGTGTGGCAAAGGGTGTGGTGCAGGACAGATTCTGCCACACCCATGGCCGTGGGTGTGGCAGAGGGTGTGGTGCAGGACAGATTCTACCACACCCATGGCAGACACCACACCAGGGTGTGGTGTAGTCTGCTTTGGGTTATTCTTCACGTTTTTCACAATTCCTTCGCCGTTTTCACAGCATCTTCTGTGTAAAAAATCCATGGAGAGGAATACTAATACAAATGTTAAACTCTTGGTGTAGTCTAGAAATAACGTATAAATTATCATAAGATATAGTACTAACTATTGCAATATACTTATTATAGTATTTTTATACAAGGTAATTCTAAGTATGCGGAATTCCAAGCAGTGTGGGAAGCTATTACATTTACTCTTGACATTGAATGTGGAAAAATAATTTTTGAAGAAGATACGGATGCGGTAATATCCATAATTGGGTGGAGCAACACTCGATTTTCAGACACCTTGTGGATGATACTCAACGATGTTGCACATGACTCAAGGAATGGGGTTTTCAGATAGTTCGTTAAACGAGGAATGTAACAGCTCATGTGTTGGTCCGATATTGCTCGAAGACTCACCATCTTTTTACACAATGTTTTGCAGTCTGATAAGGAGCAGTGTTTGTCCTTATTCTTTTGTTGTGCCTTTGAGTTTTTAGTTTAGTTTTGATGTATCTTAATATTTTTTTCATGAAAAAACTATAAGCAGTGCAATAATTTAATCCTAGCCAATAAAGTAAGAACTCTTGAACTAAAGGAGGGAAAGCCTACTTCGCTAGCCTGGACAGTCAGGGCGGGCAACTCCATTTACAATACAAAATATCATAAAAACAGAAAATTTCAAAAAGATGTGTACCTTCCGCTCAAATTGTACCCTTTTCGGACAAAATAGATTTGAGACTTTTGATAGAATCAGAGTCAATTTCATATAAATTTCGTAGTATATAAATGAACAGAACTATTACTATTTTATGACATCTCCCCTTTTAAAGCCACAAATAATGCATTTAATATGAATTTCAATGAGAAAATAAACCTATAATTAAAGGATTCATGTATAATCTCTTACTGACTAATCAAATTCTCTTTATTAATTATGCACTAATAATTTCACAACTTGTCTACTTCCATAAATATTCCACTTAGACAAGAGTTGCATAAAATTATGCTATATATGGATGCTCAAATGCACAAAAGGAATCATTAAAAGAGTCGAAAGAATGAAAAAAAATAGAGTAAGTGAGAATTTTGACAGCAGAGTCAGTCCCTCGATTATAGTAACTAAGATACCTTGCAGTCAACAAGATTTCACATGCGATAATTAAGAGAAAAAATTGTATTGTTTTTTTTTTAAGGAAACGAACAGATCTGCAACCGGTTCACCTCTAATTTATGAAAAAACTATCAATCTATACTTATACAAGTATGTAATTTCATAGAGAAAAAAAACTAATATAGATGTCAATAAATTCATTGTGAGTGGGTGACTGGGGGGTCTGTTTGAGTCCACTTCGTCGTTCTAAAAAATAGTCATGAGTGAATGCAACGTGAGATGAACTTTAAATATTTTAGTCTCATATCATTACTTAATATGCATCACGTGAAAATCACGTGTTAAATACTAGTGTAATAAAACAAGCATTGAAGAAAACTACATCAAAGATAGATACAGGTCTTACTAACATAAAATGATTGAACAAATATCATGTTTAGTTGAGACAGCCTATAGCTACTCATATTAGACATGTGTCCTTGTCCCTGAAACAGTACCAGGCATTCATACATTAACCAAACCTGAATAAAGTTGAAACACATTCACATCATTTAATATCATTTGAAATGCAAAAGTAATGAACTTTCAGCCCACAATGATACATTCTGCATTATTACACCTAGTTTCAAGGCACTTGAAATATCATATAGTCCTCATGCATCTCAATTTATTCGCTTTCATAATCATCTTCATCACCGAAAGAAAACACAGAAGCATCTGCTGCAATTGCTTTGAACTCACTCATACCCGTTGATCCCATTTCTTGAGTTTCCACAACCGAGGAGCTTTTAGTCTTCCCTTCGCTCTTCATTTCCGGAGCTTTGGAAGTCCTTGAATCCTCTTCCTGCTTCAAAGAAACTTGCT
This sequence comes from Asparagus kiusianus, assembly GCA_022839385.1. Classification (NCBI taxonomy): domain Eukaryota; kingdom Viridiplantae; phylum Streptophyta; class Magnoliopsida; order Asparagales; family Asparagaceae; genus Asparagus; species Asparagus kiusianus. The sequence continues at coordinate 1,179 of BQKN01107920.1, read as the reverse complement.
GAACACTATCAGCAAGTTTTGATGCTTCTCCTTGTGATGCTTTTGCTTCGGTTTCTTTAACACTTGTAGAAGGTGGTAAAACATCACCAGAGGCCTTAGCTTGCTTTTTCTTAGAAGTCTCGTTATCACTATCAGAGAATACTTCATCTTTATCTTGGCTACTAGATTCTGCAGTCTGTTTTGGAGGTGGATTACTACTCTCTTTTGTGGCTGTATCAGTTGCAGAGGCTCCACTGGATTCAGTGGTGGTGGTTGGAGTTGTAGACCTCGGTGGAATAGAGCCATCATAGTCTACCAGCACTACTTCTACTTGGAATCCTGGAGATGGTAACTTTCTCTGCATGGTAAAGATGATTTAATCACAGCCGGGAGAGACGACAGCAGGAATATTTAGCATGAAGAATATCAATGACAAAATGAGAAAGACGTGATAAGAGATATAAATGAAGATTATATATGGTTTAGCTCCTATCCTCAAGATAAAGACAATAGCTCCAAATAGTGTCCAAAATGGTGACATACAAATTATAGTTACTTACCTTGTCAAAGCCATCCAGATCAGAGGTGCTCAGGATCTTCCTGTTCTCCATCATTGTCGTGTTCAACCAACTGAAATAACCAAGAATCCACATGGTGTCAGCACTACTGAGCAAAATTATATGCTAAAGATAAAATAAAAATTAAAAAAACGCATGTCTTTCACAACAATGATATTGCTTTCAACATAAATACAGGTAAATTGAATAATTCAAAAGAATGGTTGATATGAAGTTGAAAGATGGAATGAAATCATAAAATACTCTATGTTATTCTATATCTTAATTTAACTTAATATCTGCTAAGTTTAAACTTTCCCCCAAGCTTGCGTTTTCAAGTCTTTTTTTTTTAACTACACACACACACACACACACACACACGTACATATATATATGTACGTATGTGTGCGCGCGCGCGTGTATATATATAGATACATACACACACACACGTGTGTGTGTAGATACATATGCGCGTGTGTGTGTGTGTATATATATGTAAATATGTGTGTGTCTCTCTATATATCTATATCTATATCTATATCTATCTCTCTCTCTCTCTCTATATATATATATATATATATATATATATATATATATGTGTGTGTGTGTGTGTGTGTGTGTGTGTGTGTGTGTGTGTGTGTGT